>OY856186.1:265853302-266059718 GCA_963693315.1 Diogma glabrata
ATTTCCAGATATCAGGAAAGATACCCTGACTTAGAGAAAAATTAAATAAATATTGAAGATGCTTTGCTATACTAGTTACTGTCCTTTTAATGAATTTTGGAGGAATTAAATCTGGTCCCGGTCCTTTTTTAATGTCCAAAGACTGAATTGAATTAAAAACTTCTTCAAGCGTAAGCTCGATTTCTAGTATTCTGTCAGCTGAGGGCAAAATATGTGACTGGTCAGTTTCTTTAAAGATAATAGGTGGTTGATAAACACTCTCAAAATGATGTGCAAACATATCAGCTATTAAAATCGGTTCTGAAGAAGAATTACCCATGTGAGTCATAGAAGTGGGATATCCTTTATTACTACGTCTATCCTTAATAAAGTCCCAGAACTGTTTAGGATCATCGATCAGTTTTAAAGCAGTTTTTTCCTTATGTAGAACTAGAGCATGTTGTTCCTCAATTTTAAATTGTTCGCTAAGTCTAACGAATGTATCAAAATCAGATAATCTTTTTGTTTGTTTGTATTTTTTATGCGCCTTATTTCTTTTATTTCTTAGTATTCTAAGTGCTTTATCAAAGTGAGCAGGGCATGAAAGTGTTGATACGATTTTCTTTGGTGTATGCTTACCGATAGTTTCACATAAAAATTCATTAAACAAAGATGCAGCACTATTTACACAGGTTGAATTTAATATATAAGAATTTATTTCACGGTTAATTGCTTCATAATTTGCTTTGTCAAAGTTATAAGAAATTATAGTGTCAATTATATTTTTCCTTCTTTCCTCAGTAAAAAAATAGGTTAATTGAAGTATTTGATGGTGAACACTGGTTTTTGATGTCAATTTTAGTGAAGCTATAGCCAGATCAAAATTAGATGTGACATTTGTAAAGATAACATCTAGAAGGTTTCCACTATTATTCTTAAAATTATTAATTTGGCACAAACCTAATGAAAAACTTTTAATTAGAAAATCATAATAAGTGACATCAATATTAACGGGGTCATATATATTTTCCTGTAAATCATTGGCAACCCAATGAATATTCGGCATATTGGCATCACCATAAATAAAAATGTCATCCATCATCAATTGTCATGTTTAAGTTAAGGTTTGCTATTAAATTAGCTAGATTATTATAACTATTTATGTTAGACTTAGGCGGTATATAGAAAGCACTTACAAATAAAAATTTACCATTTAGTTGTAGTTTACATGCAACAATGTCAAATGAGGTGTCATCACCTACAGATTGTAACTGAACCACTGAACTAGGGATGTAATCCTTTACTGCAATGAATACACCACCCCCAAGTTGATCTGTATCAGTATTAGAAAGTATTCGATCTTTTCTTTAGATAGACCATCCATCAGGCACAATTTCAGATGTTAAATGTTGACTCTGTAACCATGATTCTGTCACGATGACAACATCATAATCGGAGTTATCTAGATCGTTTCTGAAATTTTCCAACGATGACCTCATACCTGACATGTTGTGATAGTAGATGCTTAGGCCCTTCGTTATTGTTTCCAACGAGCTCGAAAACCCGAAGCACGATTACTAGCCATGTTGAAACTGTCCACTTTAATGCCCTCCGACCACATATTTGATGTTTTTACTTCATAAAATTTATTCGGTGGTATTCCAACTTTAAAAGAAAGGTAGTTCGGCATGTACCTTAAGTTTGTTGGTGTAATTAACTTACAATCCACTTGACATTTAAATGTATTTTCAATAAACACTGTTAATGTTTCCTCGGTAGTGCTCGTCTCCAGGTTAGATATGTATAAATACATTAATTTTACTCTATGAGAGGCTGCCTGCGGTGCTCTAATAGCAGGCATTGGTGGATTAATCGTGGAGTTGTATTTGTTTTTTAATGTAATTGGATTAAAGATCGTCGGCGTCGGTGCTCTAAAGGATACATTTTGATTTGAGTGACTTTGTATGTTCACTTCACCAATACCTTTACTCCTTCTTTTCTTATTTTTTTTCTTATTTTTGTTAGTTGCTTTCGCCTCCACGTTAGGTTGTTCAGATATAACATCATTAACTTCAGTATTTGGTTGGATTAGATTTGTGTTAACAGATGCTCCTGAGTTAGAAGTAGACGGCTCGGGTTGAGAATCATTTGGAAGTGCATTACTTATTTGCTTGTTGTAAGTAATGAAATTCTTTGCCGGTAAGTGAGATAGAACAGCTGATTCATTAAAATCATTGTCATCATTGTCCATAACTTGTATTTGACTTCGCAGACCATGGTTAGTTGCAGTATTATTACTTATATTATTCGTACTGCCCTCTTTATTCGATAGGACTGTCTCAGAGAGTTTACTGATGCTGTTTTCTATTTTAATTTCAATGTTATTGGTGTCAAATACTGTGGTCTGTAATTTATCGAAAGCTTCTTTATAACATAAAAACTCCTTCGCCATCATTTCAAATTTGGCTGCATTATCCTGAACTACTTGTTGAAAGTTATTTGATATTTCAGCAAAACTTTTCTGCATTTTGTCCACAACGTCATTGACTAAATTGCAAGATGTTGAACAATTTTCACAAATGAAATGAGTGGCTAATGCTTCACCCAATTTAGACTCGTTCCAATTGCGAGGAAGTCCAGCACAAATTCCGTGGAAACCATTTCTACAAATTGCGTTGCATTTTATTATTGTTTCCTTTCTATCAAAATTTGTACATAGTGCTGAATCGCATTTAAACATTTTGATTGATTTTATTAAATTGATTTAAGTTCAATTATAATATTAAATCGCAATTCAACAGTTTTTTGAATTTTTATGAAAAATAAACACAATCAGCACTAAAATTCAAAGTAAAATGTTAATTAATTAATTAATTAATATTTCTATTGCACTAGTCTTGTAATTTTAAAATAGCACAAAATTGAATTTCGTCACAAATAGATATTTTAACCAAAACTAACACTACTTTACAAGCCATGAAGTACACATACATTTACAGGGCATAAGTAGTCGGAAATTTTTTGACGTTTAATAATAAATATATATAAAACTTAATGGTGGAATATCTTGACGCCCAATTTTAATTATTTTTAAGTGTTTTATAACAGGTACGTATTAATTTAAAACATTTAATAAGTTTAGTGCATGTTAATAAATAGTGTTTATAATAAATTATCTAAACAATTGTGCTGTGATCAATAATTTTATTAGAAAAAAGTGTTACTAGGAAGTGATACATTTGTGATACAAATTTGTGTTAATTTTAAAATTAAGTGCCATTTCTAATATTATTTAATTAATTCTTCCTAGTGTTTTTCCTAATATTATTAATATTATATTTTGTGCAATACAAATTTAACAAGCAAATTAAACTTGTAGTGTAGTGTAGTAGTTAAACTAAGTTGTAGTGATTTTATAAATATAGTTTTATATAATGCCTCGACATTGTGTGGTTCCAGGTTGTAAGTCGAATTATGTTTCTTCTCAACCATCAATTCCTACTTTTGGATTCCCAAAAGATAAGGATTTGTTTGAGAAGTGGATTCGCGTAATTCACAGAACAAGCGACTGGAAACCTACAAAATATTCTGCTGTTTGTGCAATACATTTTCGAGAAGCAGACTTTATTAAAAGAAAAAATAACAAATTTCCTAAATTAAACTCAGACGCGATACCTTCAATTTTTCCAAATTTTCCCAAATATTTAGTTCCAATTGAAAACGTACCAAGACGGGATCCCACTAAAAAGTTTGAAAAGTTAAACTCCTTGTTAGAAGCAAAATCAGATGATTTTTTTTCGTCTGACGTTATTGCAGATTACAATTTTTTTATTCAAAACTTTAAAGATAAGGTTAATCTTAATAAATATCTCCTTTTCGAAAATGAAGAAAAATGTGTATTTGTTTTACTCGAAAATTCTGATGATTTGGAATGCAATATTTCTGTGCGAATCAGTATCAATAAAAATTTGATAATTAACGTAATTTTGCATGGATCCGAAGTTCCATATAAAGATTTGCAATGGATTTTGCCCAATATCAATAAAAAATTAAATTTTTGGTCCCAGTTAGAAAATTTACTCGCGAGATACAGAAATATTGAAAAAATTGAATTTGAAAATCGCGAGTATTGTATACAACGGGCTATTTTGTATTTAAAAAAAGCTCAAAACTGCGATGAAGATTTTGCTCACGTTGGCAAAATAGATATTTTAACAAACCAAATAGAGTTATTAAATAAATTGATGCCAAAATATTCTACGGAAACAATAGTAATGTCTTTTTTAATTTTTGCACATTCGGCTGCAACTTATGAAGTTTTAAGAAAATTTTTTATTTTGCCAACTAGAAGACATTTACAAAATCTATCGTCCAGTATGCACATATCGCCAAACTATAAAACACCAACCAATGACGAACATTATATAAATCACGTTTCCAAATCTTTAACTGATCGGGAAAAATTTGTTGCTCTATTAGTTGTTTCTTGTGTTAATACTGATTGTTCCAATACGTGTATCTGCTAGAACGACAAATAATAAAATTAATGGAAGTCTTACCAACTAATGTTTAGAAAACATTATAACAAGTCCTCCAGACCAAATTTCCCGATTTGATCTATTGTTATAGGTTGAATAGATAAAATTTCAATTTTACAGGAATGTTTTGAAACAAAAATAAAATTTGTTGGTTATGTTCACTTTAATCACTATTTATTTTAATCACTTTATTTTTATATGAAATTATCACATCCATAAATGCTAATAAATGTATATTGATAAACTTATTTAATATATACATATTTTATTTTATTTTTTTTGCAAAATAACACAAGAAACAACACAAAATAACACAAAAAACACAAACAACACAATAGAAATAATGTTATGAAGTTTAATTATTCCCGACTACTTTCAGTCATGTATGTGTTAGTGAGAAATTTTGTTTCATGGCTTGTAAAGTAGTGATAGTTTTGTTTTAACTGTTATTTTAACTGTTTTATTATATCAGATTTTATAGTTTATAAATTCAAACTTCAAAAAACCAAAAGAAAAACACAAAACTAAATTAAGCGAAAATCAAAAACACAACCGTTCATCGCGACTTTTAAAAACTAATCTATATATATATATATATATATATATATATATATATATATATATATATATATATATATATATATATATATATATATATATATATATATATATATATATATATATATATATATATATATATATATATATATATATATATATATATATATATATATATATATATATATATATATATATATATATATATTTATATATATATATATATATATATATATATATATATATATATATATATATATATATATATATATATATATATATATATATATATATATTTATATATATATATATATATATATATATATATATATATATATATATATATATATATATATATATATATATATATATATATATATATATACACATATATATATATATATATATATATATATATATATATATATATATATATATATATATATATATATATATATATATATATATACTAGCAGACCCGGTGAACTTCGTACCACCTATAATTTATTTGTAGAAAACTTTTGATCAGCGATTGTCAATCCTAATCGACATTCTACCTCCAATTCATTCAGATTAATAATAGTGGCTGCATAGTTTGGTTGGAATTTTATTTGGCTATTAAGCGAAACTATTATTTATTATTATATACATTTATTATTAAACAGAAATACAATTTTTTTTAATATTATCTTAATGCGATATGCTGAACAATATTTTGTGCTAATTCCTGAGCGGAATACACGAACAAAGTTGAATGTTTTCTAACCTTCAAATACGCAACATATAATTGATTATGCGAAAAGCACGTGGTTTCTAGATCCAGCCCACAAATTCACATTGTTTGACTTTGTTACTTTTTAATTGTCATTACAAATACCAATCGAATTGGAAAGTATAAACGTTTAAATAGGATGCTAGTCTAAAGGGATCATTGGCAAAATTACAATTGAAATAACAAAAATAACAATTTCACAATTTACAATTAAAATAACAATTTTTGAAACTTGCCGTTTAAAATGGTATTGAAATTTCTAAGCAAAATAATTGGTGAACCAATCTTTAATCGAAAATTATGTAATGGCATTCTAGTTAAATCCAACGAATTCAAGAGTTCAACAGGATAGATGAACATTCATCAGGATTGATAACAGAGAAAATCGGTTTGAATGATATTTCATTGCCAGGCAATAACTGTTTTATTTTAAAATTGGTTGCGTCGACATCTATAGTTTTTGCCCAAATAGCTCGATCACGTAGCCACGCATGATTAATGTAATTAGCTTGTAAACCTGGAAAAATATACTTTCAAAAATGCAAAACTTTTACAAAACATGCTCTAATATATTAGCATATATACTAAGTTTCGTCAAAATCCATTATCAGAAACTGATGTATAATTGAAGTTTCAAATGAACTGAGGATAAGAGGCCTCTCTTGTCATTTTCCAATATCGCCCAGAAATGAGCTAAATATTTAATTTTTTGAATAAAATGGATAGCGAAACAATCACATAAAAAGAAAAAATCTATTGTAAGGAACATATATCGAGGTCCAGCATGCCTAAAGTTTAATTATGTTGTGATTTTTTGTTAACAAGGTCGCAATAATTCCGTGTTATTGAACGATATGAAACGCCAAGTAGCCATTTACATAATAAAATACATTAAAACAATATAAAAAAAGTCAAACAAGTGCGAATAAAATTCGCTCGCCAAGGGTTCCGTGAATGAAAAAGAACAGAATATCAAAAATAATTGACAAAAAAATGTGTTGTAATGTCCTTATATTGCCAGACCATGACGCATAACAAAATAAATGTTTAATCGTAAATGTCAATAGTAAATTAGAATCACATATATACAACTAACGGGACCCGGCGTGCTTTGCTACGCCTTTAAATAAAGTTTGTGTGTATACATTTTGTTGACGTAGTAGCAATAATTTCAAAGAGTAAGTAATGAGAAACGATTTTTATTTTTTTTTTTAAATATAAATGTAAAAGGATCAGCACTCTAGTTGATCACTATAATATAAAAAAATAGTATTATATATAAAACAAAGGATATATAAAAAATACGCGATTAAATAAGTTTTAAGGTGTGTAAAGTTTCAGGTGTGTCTCTATATAGAACATTTTACGGAACAAAATTCGATTCACAAATTTTCACAGTGCTCATGCGGTTTAATATACGCTTTCTTTACCGGTAGGTTACTAAAAAAGTAGCAAAAAATTTTGATCGTTATGTCATTTTATGGTCAGCAAGGGCTGTAAGAATAGCGACAATACATTCTAAGAAGGTATAGAAGAAGTGATACAAAAAAGGAACAGAAGTGATGTAAAAAAAATCAAAACTATTTGGAAGTTTTTGTATTAGAATTCATAGGATGTGGATTCATAGGATGAGAAATATTTCTATTTAGTCAACATCCTAAGTCATTTTTAAGTCATTATGGATTGTTGCAAATCAATGCGAAACTAATATCTTACACACGGTCAATATATTGGCATATATGTTCCATATATAGACAACATTAATATGGAATATTAATTTTTGGGCGATTTTGTGAGTAATTATTGCTCAAAGTAATTATTGAAAGTATTATTCTCGATAATAAGTAATTATTGTTTGAACTCACACTGATCAGAGACATCATAGTTCAAAGCAAGCCATCTTACAGACTCAGCCACAGTGGATGAAACAACAATGAAACATATTTTCATTTTCATGTTCAGATTATTTCTAAATTGAAACTTTATTATCTCACATTATCTCACATTTTATTTAAATTGAAATCACCATCTGTGATTATACAATTATAAATTGTATATGTTCCCGACACGAAACACACAAAAACTGTTTTAAAGAAGTTTTTCTGAGAGAAAATAAAAAATGCTTTAAAATTGCAAAATTCATGTGAATTACATAATTAATAAGTAAATAGTTAATAATTACTTTAAGCTTAATCACTCAAAAAATCTCTCAAAACTTTATTTATTTTACACCAAATAGTGTAAAACTTTTGTTTATTTAACACTAGCAGGACCCGGCGTACGTTGCTACGCCTATAAAAAAGTTTGTGTGCGTACATTTTGTTGAATAAGTAAGAATAATTTCAAAGAGTCGTAATGAGAATAGAAGGAGCCTATTTTAATTTTATCATTTGGGAAATATGAATAACAGAGATCATTAGCATTCTAGCTGATCAATCCAGATAGTTTGAAAATTGAACGGAAGGTCAACATTTGAAAGTGATTGGTAAAGAGTTTCGGAGAGTTTAAATTAAACACTTGCAATTTTTCACGTTAATTGGCTTAATATGTGTCGCGAAAAATTAGGTGAACGTCAAAACATTCATTTGGTGTTACAGTTGTCAATGACTTACTCTGGAACCGTCATACTTGCGATACAAAATAGGCACACCGCACCAAAATTTACTGTTTTATCGTACCATGTCATGTTGACTAATTTCATTTATCAATCTATCCAGATTATTTGCTGATCTTAAATAAAGTCAATTTGGATTTTCAAATATATTTTACCAATTATTTCCAATGCTCTACATGCGCTCTATGTGTTGTTATTAGTAATGGAGCATGTCACTGAAAGAAAACTTTGAAGAGCAGACTAAATATGCATAGCGCTGATGTTTGATACTAATCGAAAAACCGGTCTAAGAATGACAGCATTTTTAGTGAAGGTTTCCGTTTTTTTGGGTTTTGTCGATTTATGGCCATCGTCTTATTTCGACATTTCTGCCAGAGTTTTAAAAAACAATTTGGACAAACATAATAATAAGACTAATTCGTAGTATAATATAAAAATAATAATCAGAATAATATCATTTATAAATCCAGACTTATATACTAATCTAAAACCAGTCAAATCACTTCATTTATTGACATATTTGCATATATTTTACCGATTTCTTTAAATAACCTACATTGTTTGTTTGTTTTTGAAATTAATGGGGACACCTATTTTTCTTAATAATTAAAACACTTTCAACCTGTAGCTTTGATATTATTGTTCATAATCCTATTCTTTAATTCAACGGTTCCATTGCAAAAACTTGCTGCATCAATGTTTCTAAAAAGAGGAAAAAAAACGCCCATTTTCTATATTTTGAACATGTATAACATATATATATATAAATGAAATATGTATTACATATGTATATACACGCTAACCAAGAACATGTTTGTTGTAAATTATAAATATTATTTGCAACGTAATGTGTTGGATGCATATAATTGTATGTATATAATAAATATATAAATGTATATAATTTTCATCTAAATGAATTTGTTTGTCACATTATACTTTAATTTTCCATTTGAATGGTAATTTTGTTTTGCGGAAAAAAAATCGATCAAAGATAACTGATTGAAAGTTGAATAAAAAGTATAAAATATAATATACATTTAGGCATACATTTAACCATTAGGAAAATTAAAATTATTAATTATAAAAAAACTAAATTAAATTTTAAAATTTCGGCTCCGAGGTGCATTAGTACCTGTTAATGGCCTTCTCCTGGCAAAATTTCGGACTCCTGTGTGCTACAGATTTCGCTGGAGAGCGCACGCAGACAGACAAACACTTTATTTTATTATTATAGATTATACCCGTCGCATATTATTGGTATCTCATAAGAAAGGAAATTTAGGAAAACTCGTTTTGATAACAGCCATGTTCGATTTGACTGAAGCATTTGAAAAAACGAAAAATTTAATACAATTGTTGTTGTTTTTTCAGTTGTTTCAGTCAAACTAAACGTACCTAACATTCAATTTACATTGTATCATTTTTATTGCAACAATTATTTGTTTTAATAAGGAAAAAATTTCAAAATGTCATTTTAATTGTATTTCTTTATTCGTGTGCTTGTGGGCACACATTATATTTTGTGTTTTTCCGTCTAGATGCGTCCACGAATAAATCAGAAGGTATTCCGACGTTAGCTGGCCACACACAGTTGTCCAGATGTGGGAAGTACAGATTCTCCAAATCTACCTAGCAACATCCTTGCAGCAATTGTCCTTGTGCTTTGTTGATGGTCATTGCAAAAGCGAATTGCACTGGAAACTAAATGACATAGGGCAATATTTCATGATAAAATGTAGGAAATAAAAATCAAATACTTTTTTTTCAAATTTGTAGGAAGAAAGCTAAATTCAATTATCCTTATAGTGCTAGAAGCATATACCAAGATCATGTAGAACATGGGTTTGCTCAAGGATTAAACCCGGCATATTTAATAATTATGTGGAAGCTCATTTCTTCGAGCAAGCGAAAAAGTTCATTCTGTAAAAAATATACAAAAATAAAAAATTTGCGTCCATCAACACATTAGAAAGCATGTTGTTGTAGGACCATATTCTTCAGAGGTTGTTATTTGTTGTTGTTGCACACAATGTAATTCGTACAACCCAACACATTTTATTTAAAAAAACAAAGAGCGTGTCATCATCAAATAGCGTGTCATCATCATCATAAAAGAATATATTAATACTATAACTAAGACTAAGGGTGCTATCGTTGATTGAAAAAAGTTCATCCGCCAACACCCTTAAGATATCACTTTGGCTAGTGATATCTCACTGCTATTGCCAGTGGTATACGATATCTCAAGCTAACTCAAATGCAAATAGCAGGGACCTAAGTACGCGGGGTTGTCACACCCATAGATCAAAAATTTTAAATTTCACAAATCTTCCTGCGGGAGTATCTAATTAATTCGTTAATGAATTCTTTAATTCATTAATGAATTGTTACCGTTTGTAAATTACTACTGCATACGTGTTGCCAGCTAATTCCCACCAATTTTAATTAGTTTGTTCATCATGATTGCCATCCGTGTTTGATCAACTATGCTTCTTTGTATAGTATTTGTGCCGTTCCCATTTCGTAAGCTTGAGCTTTAAATCGATTTAATCGAATGGAAAGTTGGTGTTTATGAACTATCTTATATTGATTACTATAAAAATATTATACGGGCAGACGCGTAGGGGTTTGAAGAAACGCTTTAAGGCACATTCTGTATACATTAAAACAGACCAACCAAATAAAGCCCCAATAGCAAAACATGTTTTGGAAAATAACATGATTATTTAAATTTTTCAATAGATAATATGAGGTTAAAGAAAGAGGTGCACGACAGCAATAAATTGAATGCTTTTGAATCCTTTTACATTCATAAAGACATAAACGCAATTAATATCGACAGAGGCAGCATAAATTCAAATTTTTTTAATTTATTTACTAACCACACACGACAATCGGAAAAAGCAAAGCGTAGTGGATTTGCAAAACTTTGACATTAAAAACAAGGTTTTAAATACGGTTTTAAATTGGCTAACCCAAATTTATGAGGCGTATATCACAGTTTCAAATATATTGGCCAATAAAAAAAATTGACATGAAATTGGAGAGTTTAAAGCATTGAATAAATATATAAGGAAGAATAATTACACGAATATTTTTTGAAGTATGTAATTTGTATATCTGTGCATTCTTCATCCATGACATTTGACATATTTCGTTTTGTATTTTAAAATAAAATGATAGCTTTTATCCGAAATTCTACCTTAATATATTCAAACTAAACAAAATTTATAAAAGTTAAAGTTTAAATTAATGTTTTACAAAACAATTATTTTAGTATTTGTGCAGTAGTTTATAGATAAAAATGAAGTGTTACATTAAAATATGTACAAATAATCTTAAATACACTGAAATTTAATCATCGAATTTCATATCAATGATTAGAATATTTTTACTAATACTACGCATAAAAAGGGTTTAGAATGATGTTTTAACAAAAACATAAAGTATTTGCTTTACAAAAACTGTTGTTTTATAGTTTAATTTTATATTTTATTAACCTATACATAAATGTAATATTTCTTAATCCATCGTTGTCAAACCAAATTTCAAACGCTATCACAGCCGAGTACAAGCTGTTCTTAAAGTAATTCAATATGATTAAAATTTGTGTTGTATGGACAATTGAAAATATTTATATTTGGAACGATTTTATTCAAACATATTAGGCTTTTATATTTATATGTAACATTTAATATTTCTTTTATTTGTTTTGAACATATAAATATGCAAATTGTAAACAGTACCACCCAGCTAGAATGCAAACAGTATCAAACTTCACCAATACTAATAATTAGATGCTTAACTCAAAATGTCTAGTTACTCCTCCTTATATATTTATTCAATAATGTAAAGGTTGTAAAATAAACTTCGCCAGTTTTTCATCCAGTTTTGATCACAATTTCTTTTACCTCTAATCGTTCTATTTTAATTAGCAATACAAATAGGAGTATTTTTCAATTTGATATTGATTTTTGTAAATTAATATTGAAGATCAATTAAAAATTTAAAAAAATAAATTTAAATTATTGTTTTCTTTAATTACTTCGGTCTGAAAGACCTAAGTATTACATTCATGAGCTCAAAGTGAAATTCTTACCCCCACTTTTTTTGACATTTCTCGACGTTTAAGGACCTCCTGATTCTAAAAAAGCAAAAAAAAAAATGTATGTCTGTCTGCCGGCCGGCCGTCCGCCGTCATTACCTACGCTGCAGGGAAAACCGCTGGAGGGATTTCAAAAATTTTTGTTTCTAAAAATAGGTATTCACAAGGGACAGGTCCGAAAGGACGCTGTGTTCGATAACTGTACCGGAAGTGTGTCAAAAAAATCATTATGTGTGTCAAAAATAGCAAATTTTCATATTTTTGGCTTAAAAAACGTTCATTTTAAGTGATTACGAGTAGGAACATTAAATTTGGAGAAATCTTGATGGTCGGGATTGGTATGTGAGATCAAAAACTAGATTATTGCATAATAAGTTTGTCAAAAAAATGTTGTCAAGTGTGTCAAAAGAAAGATTTTTATTTATTTTTCTACCTAATTTTTTGGAAAAAAAATAAAGTTAATTGTTTGTTTGAAATGAAATTTTATTATTATTATTGAGAATTATGGCATTATAAGTTTGTCAAAAAAAGGTGTCAAGTGTGTCAAAAGATTTTTATTTAGTTTTTTACCCAGTTTTTTGGAAAAAAATAAAATTGTTTCTTTGAAATGAAATTTTATTATTATTATTGAGAATTATGGAATTATAAGTTTGTCAAAATATGTTGTCAAGTGTGTCAAAAAAAAGGTTTTTATTTATTTTTTACCCAATTTTTTTTAGAAAAAAATAAAATGTATACTTTGTATGACATGATATTTAATTATTATTATCGAGAATTATGGCATTATAAGTTTGTCAAAAAATAATGTCAAGTGTGTCAAAAAATGATTTTATTTATTTTTTTAGCCAATTTTTTGGAAAAAAAAATGTAGCTGTTTTTATGACGTAAATGTAATTTAAAATGAAATTGGACATGGAAATTTTTGAATTTGTTATAGTTTTTGAAATATTTTTGGAATTTTGAAAAAGTTTGTATTTTTGATTTTGTATTTTGCAATATATTTAGAATTTCGGAAAAAGTTTTAATTTTTGATTTTGTAAGAATTTTGGAATATTTTTAGAATGTTGAAAAATTTTTAATTTTTGATATTATTATAATTTTTGGAATTTTGAAAAATTTTTCAATTTTTGACTTTGTAATAATTTTTGCAATATTTTTAGAATTTTGGAAAAAGTTTGAATTTTTAAGAATTTTTGAAATATTATTGGAATTTATAAAAAATTTAAATATTTGATTTTATTCTAATTTTTGGGATATTTTTGGAATTTTGAAAAAGTTTGATTTTATTTAATTTAACAATATTTTTGGAATTTTGATTATAATTTTCCGGCAACGTATTGATGTTTCGTGTTAGTTTTGTAATAAATTTTTAAACAGAGATAAAAAATACTTGTACTTTAACAAAGAGTTATGTTTGATATACATCGCTGCCCAAAACTAAAAACCATGTCCTCATAAAAGTTTTTTGCCGAAAACTATATCAAAATCCTTAACCCAGACCGAAGTCGTGATATCTCAGAGTTGTGAGATTTCAGCCCCTCCATATTTTTTACTCTTATTTTTATTCAAACTTTATAAAAACCAATGCAATAATTTTTTTACAGGTTTCGATATTTTCTAACACTTCTATAATTAATATATAATCTCCACAAAATTATCAATAATCTTTGGTAACGTATTTGATTTAGCATAATGTGCTTTTCGTTTATTATCAAACTAGCAGGACCCGGCGTACGTTGCTACGCCTATAAAAAAGTTTGTGTGCGTAGATTTTGTTGAATTAGTAAGAATAATTTCAAAGAGTCGTAATGAGAATAGAAGAAGCCTATTTTAATTTTTTCATTTGGGAAATATGAATAACAGAGATCATTAGCACTCTAGCTGATCAATCCAGATAGTTTGAAAATTGAAAGGAAGGTCAACATTTGAAAGCGATTGGTAAAGAGTTTCGGAGAGTTTATTGAATTAAACACTTGCAATTTTTCGCGTTAATCGGCTTAATATGTGTCGCGAAAAATTAGGTGAACGTCAAAACATTCGTTTATTGGGTGATACAGTTGTCAATGACTTACTCTGGAACCGTCATACTTGCGATACAAAATAGGCACACCGCACTAAAATTTACTGTTTTATCGTACCATTTCATGTTGACTAATTTCATTTATCAATCTATCCAGATTATTTGGTGATCTTAAATAAAGTCAATTTAGATTTTCAAATATATTTTACCAACTATTTCCAATGCTCTACATGCGCTCTGCTCTGTGTGCTTCTATTAGTAATGGAGCATGTCACTGAAAGAAAACTTTGAAGAGCAGACTAAATATGCATAGCGCAGATGTTTGATACGAAACACGATTTTGATCGAAAAACCGGTCTAAGAATGACAGCATTTTTAGTGAAGGTTTTCGTTTTTTGGGTTTTGTCGATTTATGGCCATCGTCTTATTTCGACATTTCTGCCAGAGTTTAAAAAAAAAATTTGAACAAACATAATAATAAGACTAATTTGTAATATAATATAAAAAGAATAATATCATTTATAAATCCAGACTTATACACTAATCTAAAACCAGTCAAATCACTTCATTTGTTGACATATTTGCATATATTTTACCGATTTCTTCAAATAACCTACATTGTTTGTTTGTTTTTGAAATTAATGGGGACGCATATTTTTCTTAATAAGTAAAACACTTTCAACCTGTAGCTTTGATATTATTTTTCATAATCCTTTTCTTCAATACAAAGGTTCCATTGCAAAAACTTGCTGCATCAATGTTTCTAAAAAGAGGAAAAGAATTTTTCAATTTTCCAATTTTCTATATTTTGAACATGTATCACATATATTTAAACCAAATAAAATAAAACACATGTATATACACCAAACCAAGAACATGTTTGTTGTAAATTAGAAATATTTGTTGCAACGTAATGTGTTGGATACATACAAATTACAATTGTATCATGTATGTATATAATAAATATATAAATGTATATAATTTTCATCTAAATGAATTTGTTTGTCACATTATACTTTAATTTTCCATGTGAATGGTAATTCTGTTTTGCGGAAAAAAAATCGATCAAAGATACCTGAGCAAAAGTTGAATAAAATTCAAGTATAAAATATAATATACATTTAGGCATACATTTAACCATTAGGAAAATTAAAATTATTAATTATAAAAAAATCTAAATTAAATTTTAAAATTTCGGCTCCGAGGTGCATTAGTACCTGTTAATGGCCTTCTTCTGACAAAATTTCAAACTCCTGTGTGCTACAGATTTTGCTGGAGAGCGCACGCAGACAGACAAACATTTTATTTTATTATTATATTATATATTATATAAAATAAGAAGAAGATAAAATACAACTTTCTTTACTAAAACATATTTGATAGTCTAATAATGGCATTATCCAGATGTTGAAGTTTACTATTAATTGGACAAATGATGTACGCTGCCATTTGAAAGTTGGCATATGAACCATTCATATTTAACATTTAATTTGCAATTAAAAAATATTTAGGCATTTAATCAAGATAATAACTATCCTGTCTCTTAAGCTGGACCATCATAAACACATTGTACAAAATTTCATTAAGATTGGAAACGTTGTTGCGAAGTTCATCGCGGACAAACATCGAGACACGTGATTTTTATATATATAAGATATATATTGATAAAAAATCACACCAAAAATGTTGCTTAAGGTTAAATCTTATCCATAGCTATTTATGGTAACTCAAGGAAGATTCAATTACACCAGCTTGTAAATGGTTTAAATTTGATTATTTTTTCGGTCAATTTTTTCATATTTGTCTGTCAATCATCGTCAAAACGTATGGGACGGAACGGTCTGAAAGTTGCACTTTTTGACAATAACTCAAAACTGTGAAAAAATTCTAAAAAAAATTGCCATGTTTTTTAAATTAGGTGTTCTTTCAAATGACACCCCGCTTGTGTCAAAAAAGGTTTTTATACCCTCTTCACCCAAGTCCTCTAAACATACAGAAATATAATTATTTGATATAATTTTCATACAAAATTTACCGAATTTCCTAGCTTTGTTAATTTTTTCAAATTTTTCAGTCAATCATTGTCAAAACGTAGGGGGGAGAACGGTCTGAATTTTGCACTTTTTTGACAATAACTCGAAAACTGTGCACCGCGAAATTCTAAAAAGAGAGTGGAATGTTTTCTAAATTAGGTGCTCTTGCAAATGACACACCCACTTGACCACGTTTTAAATAGTGTTTTACCCATCCTCATTTCCACCCCTTTAATAAATATAATTATGAGTATGTGATGCTTTCCTATATATTATCCATAAAAAACTTACTAATATTTTTATCATTCCCACCACATTTGAAGATTTTCGATCAGTTAGGTTCGAAGCTAATCGAGGTAAAAAAACACCAAGAAAACGTCATTATTTAAAATTATACAAAAAATTGTGGGGTGTAAAATTCCAAGATAAATTTTTAAGGAATACTGAAATGATGCCCTTTCATATGATATTCTACTTTAATCTATAAAAAAATGTATTTTCTCAAAGGTTTCACATCGCAACCCTGTAAACCAAACGAAAACAACTTTGGTTTTATCTTATGTGGACAGATTAGTTTTATACGCACCTCAAATTTCAGGTTCATAGCATTTATTGTTTTTGAGATAATCGATATAATGTGTAAAACTTGTTTTGCTCTCACTAATAGTGTTCCGTATAAAAAACGGAACCCTAAAAAGAGAAACTCAAACCAAAATTATCAAATATTATGCACCTATTTTATGTTATTATTGTAATCAGCAATAATTGAAAATAGAGTAATAATAAATAAACAGTGCTCTTTTCAAAACGTGGTTAAGATCTTCAAAATCTTGATGCGCTTCCATAACAATACAGTTTTCTACTTCGATCGAAATACTGAGTCAAGAAGTACATCACTATTACCAAAGAAGTACCAAAACCAAAAATACTACAATTTATTTCTATTTGTTTATCAACAGTGTAGCAATATTTATTTGTTTATCATCAGTGTAGCAATATTTAAAAACATCTGCTTATAAAAAAATCCAGTCTGCTCTCTTGTTTTCCACTGTTTCTCTGTTTTTTAGGGATCATCATATGTAGTCTTTTTCTGTGATGTTTGGGTTCATATTGTTATACTTTGTATATTTATCATTTTTGTCCGTATATGTGAAGTCGAAATATTATTTTTGTTTAATGGAATTTAACTTTTTATTTATTTTTTACCACTATGTGTTTTATGTTTTATCGATTTTTTGTCCATTTTATCTTAGCAAATAATATTTAATTTTTAAAAATTATCTATTGTGTGTAGCAAAATATACAAATATAATATTTACCAATTGCAACGACTGGCCCTATTACAAATTATAAATTATACTTTCTTTAGTACATTGTTGCATGAGAGAGAAATATCTCCATATTCATGCAAATTACAAGTTGATTGATTTATTGTCTTACACATGCTGTATCATATATTTTGAATTTGATACAATCGTATGATTCGTCAACACATCTGTTATTGTATTTATTGAAATGAAACTTCTTTAGCAACGTATTTGTTTTAAAGTTTTGATATGCTAGGTTGTAACGTTACATGTTGTGATCACTCAAATTGTTACATGTATGTTTTTACATGTGGGCGAGATGGAGAAGTGGATAAGTCAACAACATCACTTACAAGGAAGTTAAGCAACACTGGGAAGGGTGCGAACTTAAACGGGTGACCGCTTGGGAACTTCACCAAAAAAAATATGATTGAATCACATTGAAGCAGGAATATCTCGCACACGGTATGCCAGTACACCTTATCCAGCAGCCCTGGAAACTGGCTAGGATTCGATAGCCCAATCACCCGTTAATCCGAAAGGTGAATCCGAAATTCAAATGATTAAAGAAACGCATACAAGAAAGAAACAAAGCAAAACAAACCGGAGTTCGTACCCGGACACGAGTAGGAAACTGGAATGTCAGAACTCTGATAGAAACATCACGGTTAGCACAAGTTGAGAAAGTAATGAAAGAATATAACATCGAGATACTAGGACTCAGTGAAGTAAGATGGAAAAACAGCGGAGAGTTAACAACAAGTGAAGGAAACTATATGATGTTCTCTGGTAAATCCAACACACATGCACAAGGCGTAGCAATATTAACAACACCTAACGCAAAGTAAGCACTTCTCGAATGGAAACCAATCAGTAGCAGAATAATAACAGCAAGATTCCAATCGAAAATTAGAAACACAACGATCATACAGTGTTATGCACCCACCGAAGAAGCTGATGATGCGACAAAAGATGAATTCTACGAACAGCTCCAAGCAACGCTGGCTAGTGCACACCGAAATGACATCAAAATAATACAAGGGGATTTCAATGCCAAAATTGGAACCGACAACACCGGAATGGAATCAGTCATGGGCAAACATGCACTAGAATCAACACGTGACAATAATGGAGAAAGGCTCATCGATTGTTGTGTCACAAATCAACTATTCATAGGAGGCAGCAAGTTCCCACACAAGAACATACACAAATACACTTGAACATCACCAAATGGAAGAACCAAGAATCAAATTGATCACACAGAGAGAAATGTTTGCATATATTATTCGTTATAGACATAACTTATTCTTAATTTAGTTATATTTTGCTCCTGGATTAAGCAATTCATAAATTATGATTTTAGTATTCATATTCTATGATTAACGGAAAAATCATATATTATGCCTATTTTTCATAGGAATTTCTTTAAATAGCAATTCCTAAATTATGCTTAACATTCACAAAATATGACTAAGTAAGAATAAATTCTTTAATAGTTATTCATAGATTAAGTAAATCTAGTCAGAATTTATGAAACTATACGAACAGTTTCTGGATAAACATATCACAAAATGTGACTTAATTGCATAACTTATGCCAAAAGTAATCATACTTTTAGAATTATTTTATCGGCTTATTCATAAATTATTCGTACTTACGGATAATTAAAATCATTCTTATTATTCATGAATTAATACATATCATATCATGATAATTTCTGTAAATTAGTAATATATTATACCTATAAACATCATAATTTTAGAATAAAAACGTCATAATTTTAATTTTATTAAAAATATGTTTATTTCAGTATATAATGTATATAATTATTTATACAGTACAATTATTTAAAAATTAAGAACATAAAAAAGAACATTAATTAATTAATTAAGAACATTAAAATAAAACTATTACATATTTCTTATATTTTTAGAATTTTGAAAAAAGTGTTTATATTTGATTTTGTTTTAATTTTTGCAATATTTTTGGAATTTTGAAACAATTTTTGATTTTGTAATAATTTATGGAATATTTTTAGAATTTTGAAAAAGTTTTTAAAATTTTTGATTTTATTATAATTTTTTTGAATAATTTATGGAATTTTGAAAAAAGTTTGGGTTTTTGATTTTGTTATAATTTTTGCAGTATTTTTGGAATTTTGAAAAAAAATTCAATTTTTGATTTTGTAGTAATTTTTGTAATATTTTAAGAATTTAAAAATATTTTTAATTTTTGAATTTATTATAATTTTCTAATGTTTTTAGAATTTTGAAAAAAAATTTAAATTTTTGATTTAATATTATTTATAAGTTTTAAAATATTTTTGGAATTTTGAAAAAAGTTTAAAATTTTGATTTTGTAATATTCTGTTGAATATTTTTAGAATTTTGAAGTAAGTTGGAACTTTTGATTTTATTAAAATTTCAGAATCTTGGAGACAGTTCGAAATTTGAATTTTTGATTTTGTTATAATTTTTTTAAATCAATTCAATCAGAAAATTTGAATTTTTTTTTTTTTTTGAAAAAAAGTTGAAATTGCTGAACGCTAAATGGAGATTTTTGAGTAGTTCTTGAGTTGTAGTAGTTGAATAGCAATCTTCTTCAGTTCTAGTAATGGTGCAATTCTGAAGGTTTGTAAGTTGTACACAGTTATTCGATGAAATTTGTTGTGTGGTAGTATTAGACGGATGACATCTGTCCAACGCAGCGTGGTGATTTGAGACATCTAGAGTCTAGATTTGAAAAGTTTAATATTATTATTTTTTAATGACATATTCAGAAAAAATTATTAAATTAGTTTTAAAACAATTTCTAGTAAAATCTGGAAACATTATCAAACTATCAAATAAGAGATAAAAATTACTGTCATTATACCATACCGTCCATAATAACTAAAAAAATCTTATAGGTTTCCATAATATTAAGTTAAGTGTGTAATATTAAAATGTATTGTATAAAGCAAAGATACGATGTAATTATTTACAGTTTTAAAATTTAATAATAAAATTATACCTTAAACTAGTTAATAAATTGTTGAAAATTATTAATCTATGATAACAAATCAAAACCTGTAAATAAGAATACATACGATATTTTATTTAACTTATATTTATCTTATAAACAATTTAAACATTTCTAACAAGCTACTCTGGGTGCGCTCGATTTGGCTCAAATATGTAACTGAATTTACTGAAAAACAACAGTAATTGCATACAATTTTTCGGATATTTTAGTTACTTCAGTCAAATCGAACGCGTTTATTATAAACACTAATTAACAACAACAACTTTCACATGGTTTAAAATACATTTAACAATACAAAAAAAAATAAAACTCTTACCTTATCACAATATAAATTAAATACTTTTTTTGATTTAACTTTAAATATTAATTTATTTAACTAAATTTTTTAAGTATTTACATTCACGCAACCGCGAAACAAAAAACTTAAAACAAACTACAAACAATTGCACGAACAGTATTAATATTATTATCATTATTGCATAACTTATACTCTTTAAGAATAATATCTTCTTTTTATTAAATTAAGAGCAGAGATTGTTCTTAGACAGCATAAGCTATGAAAAAGTATGTTTTTACAGAATTGTAAAAAAGATTTCATAAGTTATTCTTTCTTAAGAATAAATTTAAAAAAAATCGAAGTGTATTAGGTATGATTATTTATTCATAATTTTCATCAAACTCTTAAATATATTTGTTTTCTTAATTTATGATTTTGTGTCACAAAACAACGTAAAATTTTAAAAATCTTAGGCATAATCCACGATTAAGTAAGAATGCATAATTCTTATTGTCTATAATATATGATTAATAACCATAAAAAACATACAAACGACTTTTCTGAAATTATGACAAGATTAATCATAATCTATGATATACGATTTTTCTCCGTGCACGTACTGGTGAATAAGAAGTTTCTATCCTCACTACAAGACGTCAGAGCAAAGCGAGGAGCAGACATACACAGCGACCATCAACTGGTAATTGCAACATTCAAAATTAGACCAGCTGCTGTAAAACAAAACAACAAGTCATGTCAGAGGAAATTTAACATCAATAGATTGAGCGACAAAAATACAAATAACATCTTCAAAGAGTCGCTCTTGCTCAATCTACCAAACAACGAAACCACCAGCATTGATGAAAAATGGGAACAAGTTAAAGAAGCTTACGTCAAAACTGCTACAGTTGTGCTAGGCTACCAAGACAAATCACGGAAACCATGGATTAACGATGATACATGGAAGAAAATTGAAGAGCGTCGACAGCTCAAGTTGCAGTTGTGCCACCAGAACACAACTGAGATCCGCAATAAATATGAAAGTACAGCAAAACAAGTTAAAAAGATGGCAAGGAATGATCGCAGAAGATATACAGAAAGCATTCTCAAGACTGCGGAAACAGCTAATAGAAATATGCGCACACTACACAAATGCGTGAGAAAGGTCACCAACAAAAAAAACACTCCACCAATAAAGGATGAATCTGGTCAAACCCTCACAACTCATGAACAACAGCTAAATAGATGGAAAGAATACTTCGAAGACAACTTCTACCAACAAGAAAATAACTTGCAGTCTCTGGATGACAACTATAACGAAACTATCAGCACCCATCCACCAACGGAACGGGAAGTTAGAGATGCCATACAGAAACTCAAGAACAACAAATCTGCTGGTACAGCAGAATTACTCAAAGCAGATGTAAACACAACAGCAGAAGCTCTAACACCACTATTAGCTGATGTATGGAACGAAGGGAAAATATCAACCAAATGGAAACAAGGTTTAACCATAACAATCCCAAAGAAAGGTGATCTAAGAGAATACAAAAATTGGAGAGGTATATCTCTGCTCAACACAATAATGAAAATACTAGCAATGATCATTCTCGAAAGAATATCTCCATCAATTAACATGAAACTAAGAAATGAACAAGCCGGCTTTAGACCAGGAAGAAGCTGTACCGATCATATCAACACAATCCGTATCATCATTGAGCAACCAAATGAATGGAATTCACCATTGTATCTCCTCTTCGTGGACTTCAAACGCGCCCTCGACTTAATCAACAGGAGCGCGATATGGAAGACACTTTGTGAAATGGGCATCCCGAAGAAAATAGTTGATCTAATCAAAGAAATGTACCGGGATGCTGCAAACAGAATACAATACAAAGGACAGCAAAGTGATGAATACTACAACCACCGAGGAGTGAGACAAGGCTGTGTACTATCCCCGCTACTATTCCTAATAGTACTAGATAGCATCATGAGAAAGCTCGATGATGCAAGTCCAAATGGAATCCAATGGAATGCAACAAGACGGCTTAATGATCTAGACTACGCAGATGACATCTGTCTACTTACACACACACATACGGACATGCAGCAGAAAATACAGAAGCCCTTGCACATGAAGTCGGTCTCAACATTAATATAAAACAAAGGCTATGAGATTGAACACCAAAACGATAACACCAATTACCATCAACAATACACAAGTGGACGAAGTTGACAAATTTGTGTACCTTGGTTGTACTGTAGCAAAAACAGGCGGGACTGAAGAAGATATCAGTCAGCGTATTAACAAAGCCAGATATACGTTCAATATGCTTTACAAGATCTGGAATGCATCCGTCCTGTCAAGAAAGACAAAGCTACGAATGTTCAATGCATGTGTCAAGTCAGTACTGCTGTATGGGTGTGAAACGTGGAAACAAACAAGAAAGATCACAAATAAACTACAGGTGTTTGTGAACAAATGCCTGAGGAGACTGATCAAATGCTTCTGGCCAAACACCATCAGTAACCAGGAACTTCTACGGCAGACAGAGCAGCTAGACATTGAGACCGAGATAAAACAAAGAAAATGGAGATAGATAGGACATACACTGAGAAAATCAGTCGAAGATATAACAAGGATGTCCCTAGAGTGAAATCCACAAGGTAAAAGGAGAGTGACATGGAAGAAAACGGTGCTAGCTGAAGCAAAACAAATTGGCAAGACATGGGGTGAACTGAAAGCGATTGCCCCCAACAGAGTTAGATGGTCCAGTCTAGTAGACGCCCTATGCTCCTAAATGGAGATAAAGGAAAAAAAAATGTTTTTACATATATTTGATCGTGTAACAAGATTTAACATTGTCAAATTGTTTTGTTTATGTTGTGGATAATCCATTGTAAAGTATATTAAATTGTTTACTGTGTGTTGTTGTCTATTGGTGAGTAGTTCATACTCATTTGAAGATTTATTAAGAATTATTAATTTTACTAAGTAAAAGTTTTTTATTTTTGGATAATTAATTAAGTTTATTCCTTCAAGTGACCATTTTTGTTTTTGTTTATTATTTATATTTTTATTTTTATATATTTCGGATTACTCCTGCAGCAGTTCTCTTTTACTCAACTATCTTAAAGCAAAATTAATTATCAAAGTGACAAACGAACGCACACAAACCAGTGAAAATTATAAAAAACCATATTAATATAGTTAAGAATTATATCATTCAACAGATATATTTAATTGTATCTGAACATTTTTAAATAAAATTTCTGTTAATAAAAAATAATTAAAAATTCATACTTTTCATTCATACTAAGAATATTTCGTTTCTATATTAAAAAAAAGTCCAAGCGGCAAGATGTCCACTAGAAATAGGTAGATTTCGAAATCAGACAGTTTTGTGTACAAGTAGAATCTGATGTATTAGGTTAGACTAAACAAAACAAACTAATTACAAACAGATATCGAACAAATGTTTAAAAGAAAATTAGCTACATATAAGCACAACTACATCTATCCAATTTTGCAACAAACAAATATCAAATCTACCATAGAACGTATGTGTGACAATTTATGACACTATATGAAAAACACACGGCAAACTTATATGTCGTGCAATTACTGGAAAATATCAAAATAGTTTATTTCTAAGAAAAACAAATTAATTTCTTCTATTCAAATCTTTTTTATTTTTTTTATTGACTACTATAAGGTTTTTGCAAATTGTTGTTGTAGGGGATTGTTGCAAACTTTTTTGTTGAAGCCGACAAGTCAAAAACCTCTAACTGCAGAGGTTTATATTTATAAGAAACGACGGATTGAAATGTTTCCACAGATTCTAAATTTATGAAGTTTTTAAAAATATTAGTATCCAAACGGCCGTTAAAACGGACTAAAAAACCAATTTTTTTTCTAGTATAAAGCCTCTAGTTTCTTAACCATGTGTTGGATTTTTCTGATTTACAAACTTGTCCAAGATATTCATAAAACACATATTTTTTAAAAAAGTTTTTGATCTGGCTCTACAAATGCGACCGTGAGAGTGCCGGTTGTTTCAAAAAATTTTTTTTTGCAAATTTTTCTTTTGGAGCCGCTCACTCAGGAACCTCTAACTCCAGAGTTCTATTGTTAAAAAAGGTTGATAAAAAAGATTTCAAAGATTCTAAATTTCTTAATTTTTTAAAAATATTGGTATCCAAACGGCCGTTATAACAGTTTTAAAAAATCAATTTTTTTTAGAAAGTAGCCTCTAGTTTCTTAACCGCAGGTCAGATTTTGCTGATTTATGAACTTGAACAAGATATTAATAGAACACACATGTACAGAAAAGTTTTTTGATCTACCTCAACAAATGCGACCGTGAGAGTGCCGGTCGTTTTCGTTATATCTCATTTCGTTATATGACGTATATAGTCGTTTGGCACCAAAACTTTTCCGAAATTCCGAGATGAGGCACATTGCAATAGGTAGATTTTTATATGAAATCTACCTAAAATGAACAGCATTAAATTGTACAGTACAGTACAGTACAATGGTTTTCTATATTTCACATGATAAAAAAAACTAAAAATCTGAACAACATTTACATCGAAAGAAGTTTCACTTTAGGATGAGGCTCACACATTTTTCTTTTTATTAATTTTCCATGATGGGGAAACTGGAATACGGTTTTTCAAAAATTGTTTTGTTGTGGTCTTCGTTGGCTTTCGCGTTGGTTATTTGTTTAACGTTTGTTACTAATTTCTTATTATTAATCGTAACTTTTTTATTGTAAAATGATTTGGAGGAGAAGATATAATTGATTGTGGAGTTGATGGAAGTATTGTTTTGATGTTACAGAGGTAAATATGAACCCTACGCTATCAATAAAACGATCATGATATTCGACCGAAGAATATATTTAAAACTATATAAATTAAAGACATAACATCATTACATTTTGTAAAATATGGAGGGGCTGAAATCTCACAGCTCTGAGATATCAAGACTTCGGTCTGGGTTAAGGATTTTGATATAGTTTTCGGCAAAAAACTTTTATGAGGACATGGTTTTTAGTTTTGGGCAGCGATGTATATCAAACAAAACTCTTTGTTAAAGTACTAGTATTTTTTATCTCTGTTTAAAAATTTATTACAAAACTAACACGAAACATCAATACGTTGCCGGAAAATTATAATCAAAATTCCAAAAATATTGTTAAATTAAATAAAACCAAACTTTTTCAAAATTCCAAAAATATTCCAAAAATTAGAATAATATCAAATATTTAAATTTTTTCTAAATTCCAATAATATTTCAAAAATTCTTAAAAATTCAAACTTTTTCCAACATTCTAAATATATTGCAAAAATTATTACAAAATCAAAAATTGAAAATTTTTTCAAAATTCCAAAAATTATCATAATATCAAAAATTAAAAATTTTCCAAAATTCTAAAAATATTCCAAAAATTCTTACTATTCACGCTGGATCCAGTTTTATGTTGTTATTTTCCTGCAAATATAAAAAAACATATTAAAAGTAAATTTAATCTAAAATGGATCTAAATTATCATATCTTTCTTAAATCCAACGTTGATATCCTCGTCAGTCTTTTGTTGCATTGAAATGAGCTGGAAGAAATAAAAATAAGTATTAATAAGAATATATTTTTCTAGATAATTAGTAAATATTGGTTACCTTTTACATTATCTTTTGAAAATGTCATTCTGACATTTTTGCTTTGTTATTCAGCTCAGTTCGCATTTTCACCACTTTTTAAAATCTGGCGTATCTGTTGTCGATAAAACAGTTTAGTTCAGCAATATTTGTTGAGGTGTTGAAAATGTGTGGCTCTGTTGAAAGTAAAAGGTTCCACGTACTCATGTACATTTTGTATTTATAGCTGTGTAATTATAATAGTAATATAGTTTTTTAGAATTTTTTGAAGTCAAAAGTTTGGTCTTCATTTTGTTTGAGTTGTGTTTTCGAAATTAAAATGTTAAGATGTATTCAATATTCTTGCTGTGAAAATAAAGTTGTGAAGTAGAGAAGTACATTGTGTTTTTGATAGGAGTGGGGCTTGAGACGAGTGCTCAAAGGGACTTGATATTGGTCCTCTCATAGTTTTTTCTCTTCAACAGGTGTGGTCGATATTGGGAACCGCCGCCATTGTTAGGCAACTATAATTCAAAATACTTATCATCGTCAGCGAGGCCTAGGATTAGGCAAATATATTCAAAAATAGTTATCATCGTCATCGAGGCCTATGATTAGGCAAATATATTTCAAAATAGTTATCATCGTCATCGAGGCCTATGATTAGGCAAATATATTTCAAAAATAGTTATCATCGTCATCGAGGCCTATGATTAGGCAAATATATGTCAAAAATAGTTATCATCGTCATCGAGGCCTATGATTAGGCAAATATATTTCAAAAATAGTTATCATCGTCATCGAGGCCTATGATTAGGCAAATATATGTCAAAAATAGTTATCATCGTCATCGAGGCCTATGATTAGGCAAATATATTTCAAAAATAGTTATCATCGTCATCGAGGCCTATGATTAGGCAAATATATGTCAAAAATAGTTATCATCGTCATCGAGGCCTATGATTAGGCAAATATATATTCAAAAATAGTTATCATCGTCATCGAGGCCTATGATTAGGCAAATATATTTCAAAATATTAATCATCGTCATCGAGGCCTATGATTAGGCAAATATAATTCAAAATATTTACCATCGTCATCGAGGCCTATGATCAGGCAAATATATTCAAAAATAGTTATCATCGTCATCGAGGCCTATGATTAGGCAAATGTATTTCAAAATATTAATCATCGTCATCGAGGCCTATGATTAGGCAAATATAATTCAAAATATTTATCATCGTCATCGAGGCCTATGATTAGGCAAATATAATTCAACTACTTATCATCTGCCGTGATGCCTTCCCGGTAAGATATTAGTTCTTCCATCAAAATATAAATACAGTCCACTACTTGCTTGACTGGGAGGCTTCGCCATTTGGTCCTTCGAGCCGGATCTGGAGCATTGAGCCACCAGCAATCTTCAATCAACTGGATAACCCAGGTACAAAATTATAACTTTAACTAGATTTAATAATTATTTATGGTTCATTAATTGATTTAATTGTTATATCGCTGATCTTAACCTTATGTATAAACCTTTTGGAAAATATTAAGTCTGCTTTAAGTTTTTGAAATTTTCTCTTTTACATTTTTTTTAAGTGTTCTGTCTTAATCAATTGCACCGCTGTTGATGGTGTTGAATCGTCGGTTCCTGGCGTCATGAGTGTACCAAGTGTCTGTTATTACAATTCTGGTCACAGTCCCATTGGTTTTTGCCACCTTTGACGTGGAGATACACGCACAACAGTGTTGATTTAGGGTGGACGTGTGTTTCGTACTTACTGCAACTGTCCACATGGCAGATCCGGCAAAAATCGAGTTGTTAAAGAAACAACGAGCGGCTTTTAAGGGACAGTTAACCAGTTTTAAAAATCAGTTATCGTCACTGTCCTCAATAGGTGGAGTCGAGGCGTTATTGCATCGAATCCAGTCCATAAATGTAAAATATGATGGGGTTCAATCTAAATTGGAATCACTTGATGATGGCTTCGTTGCTGATCGAACCTCTTTTGATGACGACTACCTGTCATTTGAAACAATCTTACGAGATAAAATCCATGAGTTTAAAAGATTGGACGATGGTCCAACTTCGGCATCTTTCCACAATGCATCACTTCACGAGCTTACGTCGAATACATCTCCTAGTGTGGGAATGAGATTGCCAGAAATCACCTTGCCGTCCTTTAACGGAATGGAAACTGATTGGTTGGCGTTCCGGGACGTCTTTGTGGATTTAATTCATGTGAAGAATCTTGACCCAATTGTAAAATTTTTATATCTGATTTCAAGCATTCGTACTGGTACAGCTTATTCCTATGTCGAGAGTCTTCCTGTCACAGCGGCAAACTATGAACTTGCCTGGGCAGCTTTACGAGATCATTATGATAATGAAATATCCATTCAACGTTTACATACCCGTGAACTCTATGACATCAGAACTCCTCACGAAAATTCACCAAAGGCACTGCAATATTTTGTTGACAAGGCAGTCAAACATGTTAGTGCACTGAAGTCATTAAATGTACGCGTTAGCGAGTGGGATCTGTTATTAGTTCACCACTTGACTCAGCGGTTAGACAGCTCGTCAAGACTTGCTATAATCAAAGGTATGAAACCAAAAACAATTCTTTCTTTCTCTGACCTGATTGACTTGCTCCGATCTCGTGTCAGAGTCTTGTCCGCGATAACAGCCAATGTTCCTCAAGGTTCATCCCGCCCTCTAAGATCTCATAAGTCAATGTCCTTCAACACAACTAGCGTTGCCAACCCCACTGCATGTAACACCGAATGCCTCTACTGTTCAGGAGATCACACGCTACCTCACTGTCCATCATTTTCTAGTGAGCGCATGAGTCCTAGGTCACGGTTCTATTTTATCAGAGATCGTAGGCTGTGCGGAAACTGTTTGATAGAACGACACTTAGCCAGCAACTGTAACCGTCCTGCTTGCAACAAATGTTCATTGAAACATCATACGTTGCTCCACTTCACACAAGATAGTTCACCAACAAATAATACGAGAGTTGAACGATCGCCCAATTTATCTTTAGTACATAAGTGTGATAATATCGAAACAAATGCCGCTGAGCCACTGGTTGAAACCAATTGCTCTGCGAACGTTACACCGAGTTCTCGTGTTTCAACATCATCGGAAGGTTACAAGGACGTAATTCTTATTGGAACTGCACTTGTTCATGCATCTGTAAATAATGGGTTTAGAGTGCTGTGCAGAGCCTTATTGGATAGTGGCTCGACGTTAAATTTTGTATCCGAAGCTGCGTGCCAGCTGTTACAAGCTCGTCGTTACACAACAGCGAAGGTCGTCTCTGGCATTGGAGCAGTCGATACTACAATTATACACAAGATCTATCTTACCATATCGTCTAGGACCTCAGACTTCTCTGCTAACCTCAAATTTTATGTACTCCCAAAAATCACCAACGATCTGCCATCGTCACGAATCTCTGTGCCATCACACGCACTTCCTAAAGGGGTCGTGATTGCAGATCCGTTTTTCAATATACCCGACCGTGTTGATCTATTACTGGGGGTAGAAATTTATCACCAACTATTCAAGGGCTCATCGGTCAGGGTGCACGATTGGCCACTCTTGTATGACTCCGAGCTTGGGTTTGTTATCTGTGGTAAGACTAAAACAAAACTCAGTATCAATAGATCTCCTCAATCCCACGTTGCCCTTTGTAGTGTTCAGACATTGGAAAATCAGGTCAAACAGTTCTGGGAGCTTGAAACCATCACATCAAAACCCATATTGTCTCAAGAAGAAATTGCCGCTGAAGAACACTATAAGTCCAACGTTTCCAGAACACCAGAAGGTCGTTACATCGTGGGTCTTCCTACAAAATCAAACTTGGCTCTGTTGGGATCATCATATGCTTCAGCACATCGTCAATTTCTTTCTTTAGAGTCTCGCCTCTTGGGCCAACAGGAGATCTATAAAGAGTATCAGGAGTTTTTGAATGAATACAGGCGACTGGGCCACATGACACCAGTATGCGAGTTGAAAGGCCATCCTGCTTACTATCTCCCTCATCATGGTGTTATAAAGGAACAAAGCTCCACCACCAAGCTGCGGGTGGTGTTCAATGCGTCAGCACGAACATCAACCCACATATCTTTAAATGACTGTTTGATGGTTGGTCCTACCATTCAATCGGATTTGGTGTCAACACTTCTTCGGTTCCGCAACCACATTATTGCCTTTTCCGGGGACATCGCCAAGATGTACCGACAAATTCTTGTCCAAAGGGACCAACAAAGTCTTCAACGGATCTTGTGGCGAAATCACGCGTCTGAACCCATCCAAACGTTCAATCTCAACACGGTAACCTATGGCACTGCTTGTGCCCCCTTTTTGGCAACCCGCACGTTGAAGCAGCTGGCGTGTGATGAAGAATCTAGGTTCCCTACCGCTGCACATGTCTTAAAAAACGATTTTTATGTCGATGACGTGTTGACTGGCGCTGTAAATATCAATGACGCCATCAAGTTGAAGAACGATTTAATTGAATTGTTACATCTTGGGGGTTTTGAGCTGAGAAAATTTGTATCTAATGCCAAACAATTGGCATCAGACGATGCCACAGTATCTTCAATTACGCTTGTGTTAGGATTGATGTGGAATACTGAATCCGACACCTTTGAGATGCTATTCAACAAATTACCTGCGACATTGGCCACTACAAAGCGAACGTTACTGTCCGAAATTTGTCAGCTATTCGATCCATTGGGATTCTGTGCCCCGGTCATTGTGACTGCAAAGTTGACCATGCAAACAATATGGATGCATCAAAATTTGTCTTGGGACGATCACCTTCCTGATACCATTATCCACCATTGGCACAAGTTCAAGAATGAATTGTCTGCTTTGTCGATAATCACGGTACCTCGATTAATAACATCCAATCAGGAAGTTAGTATTGAACTCCATGGATTCTGCGATGCGTCTGAGCGAGCCTACGGATGTGTATGCTATACTAGGTCTGTCGCACAAACGAATCAGTTTCACGTAACCTTACTATGCTCAAAATCTAGGGTTGCACCGTTAAAAAAAGAGACCATTCCTCGCCTAGAACTATGTGCGGCTGTATTGTTGGCAGAAGTGGTCCACAAGATAATCCATGTAATGGGAATGAAATTCAATGCAATATATTTGTGGACGGACTCACAAATTACGCTATTTCGGATCAATTCTGAACCGTACAAATACACGACCTTTGTAGCGAATCGCTTGACCAGAATTCATGAACTAACATCCATTAGTGATTGGTTCTATGTACCAACCTTAGAAAATCCAGCCGACATTGTATCTCGAGGCCTCATGCCGTCACAGTTGCTATCTGCCTCTCTCTGGTGGAATGGTCCAGTTTTCTTGACAGTCGCATCATCAACGTGGTCGACAACATCTAACCAAACTTTTTCTCAGGACTCGATTGGCTTGGAACTTCGTAAAGCACCAATCCCAGTTTTGACTCAAAGTCCGGTAGAAGAACACTTCATATTCCACCGTTTCAGCTGTTTTAATCGATTGGTTCGGGTAGTTGCCTACATTTGTCGCCTCGCTAATAATGCTAGACGAAAGAATGACTCTGTCTCTACGACTACTCTGCAACTCCAACCTTTGGAAATTCAGATGGCAACCGCATTGTTGATTCGACTTGTCCAGCACCAAGCGTTTGCTGAAGACATAAATGCTCTCAACAACTCTCATCAAGTTCCACTTAAAAGTAAGCTTATTGCGTTGACCCCGTTTCTCGATGATAAGGGAATATTACGAGTGGGTGGTCGAATCTTGCAAGCATCAACAACAGAAAACCATAAGCATCCCATCTTATTACCAGCACACCACTCATTTACTACGTTACTTGTGCGGCGCGAACATACGAGACTTCTTCATGCCGGGCCTCAAGCGTTGTTATATAGCCTCCGACAAACTTATTGGATTGTGGGTGGTCGCAATGTGTGTAGACGAGTAGTTCACGAATGTGTTCGCTGCTTCCGAGTTAAACCACTGATCCACAGTCAGATCATGGGTGATCTACCGCTCGATCGAATAACAAAGACTAGCAGAGCATTCACCGTCGTCGGTATCGATTTTTGCGGCCCATTCTATTCTATTCAATCTCTTAGATCCAAAATTAAGCACAGGTGCTACATATGCTTGTTCGTGTGTTTCACCACAAAGGCTGTTCATCTGGAGGTTGTGACGAATTTATCAACTGACGCCTTCCTTGCTTGTTTAAAACGATTTGTGGCTCGTCGTGGACTCTGTACAAAAATCTATTCCGACAATGCCACAAACTTCATTGGGGCTCGTAATGAATTGCGAGAGATAAAGACCTTATTCACCTCACAACCATTCCAAGAATCGATTTGTCAATTCACTGAATCTCATAACATCGAGTGGATTACAATTCCACCAAGGTCTCCTCATTTCGGAGGGCTTTGGGAGTCAGCAATAAAAGGTGCTAAACATCATCTCAGACGAGTTGCTGGAACCTCAGGGTTTACCCTAGAAGAGCTGTTTACCCTAACAACCCAAATTGAGGCTTGTCTCAACTCACGGCCCTTGACCCCCTTGTCAAGCGATCCTAATGACTTAAGCGCCCTTTCTCCAGGCCATTTTATCATCGGAGCACCGTTGACAGCGTTACCCGAACCGTCGCTACTTGATTTAAACGTGAATAGATTATCTAGATTCCAGAAACTCCAACAAATGATACAGCACTTCTGGAAGCGATGGCACCGTGAGTATCTGTCAGAGTTGCAGCACCGGTATAAATGGCAACGAGGAACCGTTTTGATCCAAGTTGGTTCAATGGTAGTCCTCCATGATGAAAATTTGCCTCCGTTGAATTGGCTGTTAGGACGTGTTACGGACGTGCACCCAGGGAAGGATGGTATAATTAGAGTGGTAACTGTTAAGACCATGCACTCTGAGCTCAAACGAGCTGTGAATCGTGCAAGTATTCTCCCAATCGAGACCGGAGCTAAGGAGTAACTCTAAATCACACTCGGCGAATTAAGTCCACCGCTAACGTTATTTAGTCAACCATCATCGATCATAGACATCACATCCCACATCAGTCTGAAATTGTTCACCAAAATCAAAATTTCAGGTCATCTAGTAGAACCTCGCTACTATCGATTGTACCGCTTCTTGACGTTTAATATGTATTCTCTTGTTCATTCAGATCTCAAGTGCACCCAGTAGACATGAGCTATTGTTTTGGTGACACCCAGTCAACGTCAAAATGCATGTTCATGTCGTCTTACCGAAAACTTCGTCAATAGTTATTAGTTCCGATGATTCGTGATAAAACCTTTTAGTTATCCTCAAGCTATGTATCTCCTCTATTATTAGAGTTTTAACTAAAATGTTGTTTCAAAATAATCCACAGTTGAAACATATTTAAACTTATAGTTGGATACCGTTCCTTAAGCTATGTACAATCGATTTCATAATTGGAAAATCGCGCTACTGAAGGGTAGAGTATGCTATATTACTCCCCTTAAACTAAATAAAAAATTTTGTCAAGCTATGTCCACACAGCATAAAATTCTTCGAGTTGTGTCTACTTCTGGGTTTATAGTTTTTTATTATAATAACCCTAAACCTAAGTTTTGTCAATTTTAGCTCTTCGAGCTATGATTTGCCGCATTCGTAAAGCAGCAATACATAAGGGACATCAACATCTTAATTTGTCTCTACAACTTAAATTACACCTGCACTCCAGGTAATGAGGGATTCTCCGTCCATACCTCATTTTCGGACACAGCATATAATCCCTATCTATTTCATCTTATCTTCTAAAGCTGATACGGTATTTTGAGATCTTGATCTAATTGAAGAAATCCATTTTCATTGAGTTGATCAACACCCGCTGGTATTTGGATGATGGAACGATTTTTTTTTAAATTTGCACCATACTTCCAACAGTTAACACTCATGTGTTAGCATTAAATTTTCTTCGCCACAGAGTGTGTCTGACAGCCCACCTTCTTCGCTTATAGTCGTTGTGTTAACTTTTTGTTGTCGGTTTTCTGAGTAGCTTGAGATGTTGAAGTCTAGTTTCATTGATTGATCAACACCCGCTGGTTTTTGGACTATGTAAGGACAATTTTATCGTCGAACCCAAGTCTTTATCATATTTCCAACAGTTAACATTCATGTGTTGCTATTAAATTTTCTTCGCCACAGAGTGTAGCTGACAGCCCAACCTCTTCGTTACAGTCGTTGTGTCAATTTAAAATTAAATTAAACTTCTGCTCCTTTGTTATCGGTTATTCCAGACATTAGATACATATCCTCATTTATTTGTATATTAGAGTTTTTTGAAGGAACATTGGTTCTATGCTGATGGCCGGACTATAAATTTCATCGACGATTAATCAATAATTTGAATAGTCATCGTTTTAAGTTCTCATTTTTTTCATGTCAGTTATCACCATTTTGTATCGTCTTCGTGTCTTCGGGTTCCTTAAAAATGGTCAATTCACCACTATTGGAAACTTTCATGTTTTGTCGTCAGTTTTCCGTTAATGGTCTTACCATGATTGGAACATTTAATTTGTCTTCGATTTCCTTAGTGTTATAACCTACCATTTTTGGAACATTTAATTTGTCTTCGATTTCCTTAGTGTTATAACTTAACATTTTGGAACATTTAACTTGTCTCCGACTTCCTTAGTGGTCAAATTTTCACTACTTGGAATTTTTAAATTTTTTGTATCTTCGGTTTCCATTAAGTCATCGGTGTCATTATATGGAACATTTAAATTTGTTGTTTCTGCGATCCTATGATAACATAGATCGTACCGTTGGAGCAGTTCAATTCACATCTTCGGTTCCCATATTACTCATATGTCGTACTACTGGAACATTTAAATTTTGTATCTTCGGAGTCAATAGTAGTCAACGCTCTTATTATTGGAATGGTTTTAGTTGTCGTATAATATAATAGTTATCCCCATTATTATTCGGAAATATTTAGTTGTATCATCGTATAAGATTACAACCACCATTATTAAGATAAGATCGTCTTCGCTTTATAGGTGTTACCTTGCGATGATCATACCCTTGTGATCGATTTAATGACCTAATCATTGTCTATAACTAAATTTTAAATTCAGTAATTATCCCTGACATCTTTGTCGTCAAACTCTGTCAGTTTACCAGTTCCAAGCAACCCAATTGCTTCACACTACCACTACTTTAATGACTCATCATAATCAATTCCCGTGCAAAACTGCATTGATGCAGTCATCGACGCCAGGAACAATGATTTTCGCATCAAACAATGTGTAAGGTTTACTTACCTTGTAGAAATACCAATTGTCATTATATTCTGGAAAAGAAAGATGTAAAAGAGAATATTTTCGAAAACATTAATGAATGTTTATTTTTTTTGGAATATGTTTTGTATTAATTTTATTACAAAACTACACATCTAAAATTGTAAATTAAAATTTCATATCGTCATTATCATTTAAAAAAAAAAAACCTTCTTAGGTTAAGTACCGAAATGAATTAAATTTTATATAATAATTAGTATGGTTTAAGGAAAATTGTTTTTTATTTTTTTTATATTTCGAATTGTATTAGTTAAATTAGGCATATCACTTTAGTCTTAATATTTAACATCGTATTTTAGTGTTAATATTAATTTAAAAAAACTTTAAAAATACATGAATCGATATCAGTCATAATTGCAGTTCTCATTTAATAGCACTTAAAGTGCAAGTACTATTAAATGATAAATAATTAGCTTCTTTTCATTACTATAATTATTTTAAAGTTCCTTTAAAAAAAAGGGGGAGGATATTCACGCTGGATCCAGTTTTATGTTGTTATTTTCCTGCAAATATAAAAAAACATATTAAAAGTAAATTTAATCTAAAATGGATCTAAATTATCATATCTTTCTTAAATCCAACGTTGATATCCTCGTCAGTCTTTTGTTGCATTGAAATGAGCTGGAAGAAATAAAAATAAGTATTAATAAGAATATATTTTTCTAGATAATTAGTAAATATTGGTTACCTTTTACATTATCTTTTGAAAATGTCATTCTGACATTTTTGCTTTGTTATTCAGCTCAGTTCGCATTTTCACCACTTTTTAAAATCTGGCGTATCTGTTGTCGATAAAACAGTTTAGTTCAGCAATATTTGTTGAGGTGTTGAAAATGTGTGGCTCTGTTGAAAGTAAAAGGTTCCACGTACTCATGTACATTTTGTATTTATAGCTGTGTAATTATAATAGTAATATAGTTTTTTAGAATTTTTTGAAGTCAAAAGTTTGGTCTTCATTTTGTTTGAGTTGTGTTTTCGAAATTAAAATGTTAAGATGTATTCAATATTCTTGCTGTGAAAATAAAGTTGTGAAGTAGAGAAGTACATTGTGTTTTTGATAGGAGTGGGGCTTGAGACGAGTGCTCAAAGGGACTTGATATTGGTCCTCTCATAGTTTTTTCTCTTCAACAGGTGTGGTCGATATTGGGAACCGCCGCCATTGTTAGGCAACTATAATTCAAAATACTTATCATCGTCAGCGAGGCCTAGGATTAGGCAAATATATTCAAAAATAGTTATCATCGTCATCGAGGCCTATGATTAGGCAAATATATTTCAAAATAGTTATCATCGTCATCGAGGCCTATGATTAGGCAAATATATTTCAAAAATAGTTATCATCGTCATCGAGGCCTATGATTAGGCAAATATATGTCAAAAATAGTTATCATCGTCATCGAGGCCTATGATTAGGCAAATATATTTCAAAAATAGTTATCATCGTCATCGAGGCCTATGATTAGGCAAATATATGTCAAAAATAGTTATCATCGTCATCGAGGCCTATGATTAGGCAAATATATTTCAAAAATAGTTATCATCGTCATCGAGGCCTATGATTAGGCAAATATATGTCAAAAATAGTTATCATCGTCATCGAGGCCTATGATTAGGCAAATATATATTCAAAAATAGTTATCATCGTCATCGAGGCCTATGATTAGGCAAATATATTTCAAAATATTAATCATCGTCATCGAGGCCTATGATTAGGCAAATATAATTCAAAATATTTACCATCGTCATCGAGGCCTATGATCAGGCAAATATATTCAAAAATAGTTATCATCGTCATCGAGGCCTATGATTAGGCAAATGTATTTCAAAATATTAATCATCGTCATCGAGGCCTATGATTAGGCAAATATAATTCAAAATATTTATCATCGTCATCGAGGCCTATGATTAGGCAAATATAATTCAACTACTTATCATCTGCCGTGATGCCTTCCCGGTAAGATATTAGTTCTTCCATCAAAATATAAATACAGTCCACTACTTGCTTGACTGGGAGGCTTCGCCACTTACAAAATCAAAAATTTAAACTATTGCCGAAATTCTAAAAATATTGTAAAAATTATTACAAAATCAAGAATACAAACTTTTTCAAAATTCCAAAAATATTTCCAAAACTATAACAAATTCAAAAATTTCCATGTCCAATTTCATTTTAAATTACATTTACGTCATAAAAACAGCTACATTTTCTTCCAAAAAATTGGCTAAAAAAATAAATGAAATCATTTTTTGACACACTTGACATTATTTTTTGACAAACTTATAATGCCATAATTCTCTATAATAATAATAAAATATCATGTCACAAATCATTAATTTTATTTTTTTGTAGAAAATTGGGTAAAAAATAAATAAAAACCGTTCTTTTGACACACTTGACAACATGTTTTGACAAACTTATAATGCCATAATTCTCAATGATAATAATAAAATTTCATTTCAAAGAAACAATTTTACTTTTTTCCAAAAAATTGGGTAAAAAACTAATTAAAAATCTTTTGACACACTTGACAACATTTTTCTGATAAACTTATGATGCCATAATTCTCAATAATAATAATAAAATTTCATTTCAAACCAACAATTTTCTTGTTTTCCAAAAAATTGGGTAAAAAAATAAATAAAAATCTTTCTTTTGACACACTTGACAACATTTTTTTGACAAACTTATAATGCCATAATTCTCAATAATAATAATAAAACTTCATTTCAAACAAACAATTAATTTTATTTTTTTGACAAACTTATAATGCAATAATCTAGATTTTGGTCTCACATACCAATCCCGACCATCAAGATTTCTCCAAATTTAATGTTCCTACTCGTAATCACTTAAAATGAACGTTTTTTAAGCAAAAAATATGCAAATTTCCTTGTTTTGACACCTTTTCGATTTTTTTGACACACTTCCGGTACAGTTATCGAACACATCGTCCTTTCGGCTCTTCCTATTAAGTAAACCTATTTTTAGAAAAAAAAATTTTTCAAATCCGTCCAGCGGTTTTCTAGATTTCGTCGGTTGTGACGGCCGGCCGACAGACAGACATACATTTTTTTTTTTGCTTTTTTAGAATCAGGAGGTCCTAAAACGTCGAGAAATGTCAAAAAAAGTGGGGGTAAGAATTTCACTTTGAGCTCATGAATGTAATACTTAGGTCTTTCAGACCGAAGTAATTCGGATATATAATTAATAAAAGTCATTGTAGGTTATAGATTATCAGTTTATTTAAGACTTAGCAATTTTTTTTTCATTGGTATCAAAACCAAATTTTGTATTTTTTTAGCAAAACTTTTTAAATGTGATATTGCTAGAAATAATAGACATGCAATAAAATTACACGCATATTTATGGAACAAAAAAAAGCTTTTGGTGACGTAATAGTAATGAAAAATTCGATAAAACAATAATTCTGTTTCGGATGAATGTTGCAGATTTTATGTGTTGGAGTGTGGATGTTTATGTGTTGGAGTGTGGATTTGCATGGAATTGCAATCCTGAAAATAAGAAAAGGTCAAATAATATTCTACGATAACCTTTGAATTGTGAAGGATAAATAAAGACCTGGAACGAGTGTAAATATTTGTAAAACGGCTGATCATGTTATCACCAAGATAAATCAAACAGCAAAAAGCAACAAGAAACCCGGATTGTGTGAGTTTCATTCAAATATTTCTTATATTATTTCCTTGCTTAATTCTAATTTTAATATATTGAACTCATTTTTTTTGGTAATTTGAATTTAATCTTAAAAGCTTTTTAAGAAATTTCTAATTTCATATTCACTTATTTAGAAGCCAGCATTTCTATATTTTCTTTTTTCTTTGTAATTTAAAGTTCACTGTTACACAATAGCATCATAAAATCATTCATCAAATTTTACAAAATTATGAAATCGGCATACGTACATATGGCTCCAAGTTCAAGCAGATTTATAAAATTTGTTTGTATTAATTACAATTGGACCACACTTGTACTAGAGGCTAGAGAACTGGATATGAACTCGGATGTTGAAAATTTTAGTGGATCGCCTTGACTTCGTTGAAATAAACTTCTAATTGAAGCTGGTACCGATGATAATTGATGATGCATTTGCTGATGCAGATTTATTTTACTCTTGAGAAAGTTTTTTAATTATTGATGGAGTTAAAAATTTAATAAAATACGCGTAGAAAATATCACCTATCATTTGCAGTAAAAATGTTGCTGCTTTGCAAATGAGTCCGAACTATGTGAAGGAAATTCCCTTATGTACTTCTGGAACAATAAAAATATTTGTTACTTGATAGAACCATTGTTACATTTGTTGCTTGGTCTATTTTTGGGAAACTTTTACCTTTTTCCAACAGGAGTGGAACTATTTTTCTGTTAGATGGAATTACAATGATGAAATATAAAATATGCATAAAGTAATGCAGTGCGTAAGTAAATTTTAGTTATTTTAATTTGTTGGAAGTGGGAGTAATCGCCACAACAATAATAATATGTTAGAATAAATACTGTCAAATATGGTTAGTGATTACCGATTAGGATGATGTAAATCTTAGAATCACATCCATTAATCATTTAACATCTAAATTTAAAGAAAAAAAGTCAATATATTCTTGGAATTTAAAAGTTGTTAATATAATGATTTAAGAACAATATTTTGTGTTTTTAAAATATTTAAAATTTTCTATGTTTTTGTTTTCATTTCAAAAAGGTGAAATTAATAAAATTATTTTTTTCCAAATCATAGATATATTAATTATTTTCCTTTTGTGTTATTAGCATATCAAATGTGAAAAAAGTTTGCTAGCATGCAGAATTTGTTAAAGAGTAATTCACTGAGCGAAATTTTCACAACGCTACCACAAAAACTACAATTGGAATTGCTACACGAGATTATCGGGATTATGTTTGTATCTGTCAATGGTATATTATATATTGATTTTATGGTAAAAATATTCACCTAGCAAAAAATTACTGAAATGCCCTATTTCGAATCTGGATCGACAGTATTTTAGAACAGTAAATGGCTTGTGCAACACTAATATTTATCAGTGTAATACTAATATTTATCAGAAAATACATAACAAATATCAGACCATTAATGGTCATTGATGGTAAAAAGTTTAATTTAACCGAAATCAGATTTTTATAACATTCTTCCCTTTCATTTCATTTCAATGATTTTAACGAACATATTTTTTCGAAGCATTTTCTTTACTTCTTAAAAATTCTTCCTTAAAAATACAAACAAAAAACCTTCAACTTTCTTCAACGTTTAACGTCGTTTGTTTTTCTATTTTAAAGTTTTAACTTCAAAAAAGCAATTTTCAATTTTCTGCGGTTGGCAGATTTTATGCTTTTTCCAATTTTATGTTTGATTTATTTTATCGTTGAATTAGTTTTTGTTTGTTTGTAATAACATTTTTGAAACCAACAAACAAATAGTTGAACAAAATAAAACAGTTCATGTATATTCCTTATAGGAACTCATACCAAATATTTATGTTATTCTTTTATTTTCGGTGAAATTGAAATTTTCAACAAATCACAATCAGTTCAAAACAATACGACAAGGAAAGGTAATGTTAAAAAATGGGAAATGATTTAAAAACTATTTAAAAATATAAATGGAATTTGGATAAGTTAAGCGTTTTCATATTTTTCCTTGGAATACAAATGGGTGACGAAATAAATCATTTTCTCGATTTCAAATAATAAATTGCATTAATCTATTTACAACTTAGAAGTTAAAAAACCAGTATTTACGTTTATCAACTATAAGTAATGATTCACAAAACCTTCTCACAAATATTATTCCCCTTACAATTTAATCTGGTTCATTTCTCTTATAAAAAATTGAAAAAAAAATATAATTTACATAAAAACAAAATTTAAATAATTATTAAAATTATTTAAATAATTAAAACAATTAATTTCCCACCCTCATTCCTTCAAAAATGATAAACAAAATCGAGATCTCATTTTAATCAAATTTCGTTATAAAGAAAAACACATTTCTTTTTGTTTTCGTTATTTTTCGAGAAAAAAATTGTATCTATATTTGTTTTTCATCGTTAAGAAAATTTATCTTGAGTATTATGAAATAGAAAATTTTTCATTTAATTTTTAAAAACAGTTTTTATTCAAAATAATAAATTTAAAATGTTAGGTTGGAGCTGGCTTAGGTTCCTGAAGCTTTATTTGTTGCAACAAAAATTCATAAATAATTTTATCCTTACAACTGAACCTCCCCCATCTCCCCATATTACCTTTTTAGATTTACGACTTTAATTTTTTTCTGTTAGGAAAATAAAAACACATCAGGTCCAGAAAAAACGTTAAGCTTTACAACAACAACAAAAAAAATTATATACACATCTGAAAACAATAACAAAAAATCTTCGACAATGTTTTTTATTTTTCTTTGATAAATATTTAGTTTTTGTTCGATTTACTTTCTAGGGTTAATGCAAAGGTCTGTCACGTACCATGTATCCTATTGGTCAGAATATTGAGCGAACAACAAAACTAAATTGAAATATAGAAAAAGAAAATTTATCGAAAAAATATTAGGAGATTGGAAATAATAATAATAATGAAAATAAAAAAATACTTGCGCGTTAACCGTCTCGGTTGTAGTCTATTTTTATTTTTTTCCTGGACAAAATTTGGGTTGAAAAAAAAAGGATTGGGAATATTTTTTTTTCTACTTTAAATGTCGTTATAGAGAAAATATTCTGCTATGGTCATCAAGGATAACCTTAATCGAGTCAACACTAACTGTCTTCATTCATATTATCTTCATATATACAAAATAAATTAAAAAAAAATTGGTGGAATTTTTCCATGTTTTTATATGATGAAAACGAGGTTGTGGAAAATCGTAAAAAAAATTCTTTTATTGCCTCGTAAAATGTTCATATACGTAATAGAATTTATGTATATAAATTAAATTTTATTATGTTTTTGTTAAGGCAGATGAATAAAAAAGGACACCGATGAAAAATGGCTGGTTAGACAAATTTTTTGTGGTATATAATTTGAATCATAATTGTTGGCTTGTTTTATTGAAGTTTTATGTTCACATTTCGTAGCAGGCTCTATTTTTGGTAGGGATTCGCTACATCATCCTTGACAATATTAACTCATAAACAAAATTTTTTATATCGTTACCAAACTGCACAGTTTTGTTGCACATTCCACTAAAAAATGTAGACAATACAAAATAAAGCGATAAATGTTTTACAAAAAGGATTGCTAGAAGAAAATCGAGGAAAATTTAGAGTTAAAAAAAATTACACCAATGAAAATTTATTTCCCTGTTTGTAATAAATTATATTACTTGCAACATAAATTGCCTAATTTTTTTTTGTTTTATATATTTTTCTGTGAATGTTTGCATTATAAGTTTTCTTTTTTATTTAGTAAAAAAACTACTACATAACCATACCTGTACGGGTTTATAGAAACTAAACAAGTATAACAAATGAAATTTTTAAGTTGAAATTAAAAGTTGTTTTGGTATCACCAATTGGAATCACAATTAACTTTGGATTGTTTGGATTGCAATCAAGTTATTAAGAATTTTTTGAATACCTTTTTTCCATTTGGGCTTCCGACACCACTCCTTCGACAAAACAGTTTTTACATTTGCCATGGTCAAAACATTATATTTTTATTTATCTTCTTTTTCGCACTGTATATCCACAAAATCTTAACACAACAGGATATAAACAAAATAACTTTAAAAAAATAAGGTGGAACTAGCCTTCTCATTCTTGAACATCGCAATGAAATAAGATAATAAAATGGAAAATGGGCTGGTTTAAAAGTTGAATGGTTTAGTATTGATATAAATCGAAGAACTAAAAAACTGCATTGTTTGAATATTAGCTATCAAACTCTTTGTCGAATAAATATTTTTTCATACATGGATCGTCCAGCACACAAACCAGAACATGTATTATAAATCAAAGTACAATTAATCTTGCACCCTTTTGTTTTTATTTGTCCGTATCCAAAAAAAATGAAAAAACTATAATACAAAATTCTATAAAATAGAGAAAACGAAGTAGGAAAATTAAATTATTTTTCCTTGTTCTTTTTTTGCGATTTTTCTTCCTATGAAATTTCCTATTTCAATCCTCATCTGTTTTTTCCATTGTCCAGTAAATATATAGTTTTATATTTATTATTTAAAGACGGGGAACAAAAATAAATAAAACAAAAATGCAATTTTGTAATCGTTTCATTATTTATTATGTTCTATGGTAAATAACAAAAAAAAAGTTGTGAGGGTAGCCCGAACAAACCAAACACAAATAAAACGTTAAACTTACTGAGATTGATTTTATTATCAAATTGCTTTAAGCGAGTGGCTTGGGGGTTTTTGGATGCACCTCAAACAATAACGCTAGCTTGCTATATAACCAGAATACGCCACGAACACCCACATAAAGCCTTGTTTTATCCAAATATACACTTAAGCCATGAGTTAACTAGACAAACCACCGATCTAGCAGCAAAAAATGTTATACAAAAATGAATTAGGTTGTACCAAACTTATATATTTGATGTGAAAACATGGGATAATATTTATAACAGTTTTATCTTTTTTGGCAAATATTGTTAGCCAACTATAAGAATGAAATATGGTTCTTTACACTCAGAGAATTCTGTTATTAAAAACTATCAAAATAGCCATTAGATTAATAATTTGGTGATTATTATACAGCTAATCACAACTTGTGATTATTTTCACTAATTTCGTAATTACAGGCATTATTAAACTAATATTATTTGTTCGTAATATTTACTAACAAAAAAAAATTTAAATTTTAAATCTAAAAACGATCGCTTTTATATTTATCAAAATTCTTATTGAATTAATAACATAATGGATTACATTCATAATAGGTATCCATTGGATAAATGACATATATTATTAGAATAATAAAGTTGTTTTTAAAATAATATTATATTATCAGATTAATAATACAATCTAATTAGATTAATAAAAGGTTCTTATTAAATTAACAATAAAATGCTTTAAAATTAATAATAGAACTTATTAAATTAATAATAAGATGTTATTAAATTAATAATGGAACTTATTAAATTAATAATGAAAATTATATTTTACACTTTTAAATAAAAGAGAACATAAATTTTTTATTAACAATTTTATTTATTTCAATTATTTTCATTTAATTTTAAAGTATTTATATTTCACAGTTTTAATTTTAAAATAATTCATAATTTTGTTTTAAAGTATTTTTAAATTTATATGTGACAAAAATTAAAAGAAAAAAAAGAGTCTATGTTCGTATATAAAATAAAAAATACAGTAAAATATATTATATTTTTTATTAATTATTAATTAAAAAATAAATTTACATAGTTAAACTAATAATATATATTATTGATTTTAATTTAACCAATCAATCAACAAATTGATCGAATAATGTGCTATTTCTTTTTCGCCTTTTAATATATAAAAATACTTTTGGATAAAATTCCAAAATTGGTTGCTGATTGCGGATATTACTTCGGTCTGAAAGACCTAAGTATTACATTCATGAACCAAAAGTGAAATTCTTACCCCCACATTGGCATTTCTCGACGTTTTAGGACCTACTGATTCTAAAAAAGCAAAAAAAAAAAATGTCTGTCTGCCCGCCGGCCAGCCGGCCGTCATTACCTACGCTGCAGGGAAAACCGCTGGAGGGATTTTAAAAATTTTTTTTTCTAAAAATAGGTATACTCAAGGAACAGGTCCGAAAGGACGTTGTGTTCGATAACTGTACCGGAAGTGTGTTAAAAAAATCATTAAGTGTGTCGAAAACAGCAAATTTTCATATTTTTCGCTTAAAAAACGTTCATTTTAAGTGATTACGAGTAGGAACATTGAATTTGAAGAAATCTTGATGGTCGGGATTGGTATGTGAGACCAAAATCTAGATTATTGCTTTATAAGTTTGTCAAAAAAATGTTGTCAAGTGTGTCAAAAGAAAGATATTTATTTATTTTTTTACCTAATTTTTTGGAAAATTACTTCGGTCTGAAAGACCTAAGTATTACATTCATGAGCTCAAAGTGAAATTCTTACCTCCACTTTTTTGACATTTCTCGAGAGTAAAATGTGCAACGAAAGAAGATGGACGTGGATAAAACTCTCCGTCGTGATAAATATATATATATTTTTTACTTTAATAATTTACCATATTTAAAGTGTCTTATTACTCAAAAAGTTATCTAAAATGTGTTTCAAACCAAGTGCTTCAATAATATATAATATATGATATATAATAATATATAATAATGGTGGTATTTTAAAAATAATTTAATTTTTCTAATTAAAAGATTGAAAAAAATCAGGAAAATAATTTTTTTCTCTTGAATTCTCGTAATTTATGGTTTTCAATTCGATACAACATTGTTGTGTCGTTGTTTATTTTTATTACTTTTTTTCATTTAAAATTAAAATGAAATTAAACCGTAGTGATTTTAGTCGATGAAAATTATTAACATTTTTAAAAAGGTTATAGAATTTATCTGATTTTTGTAGTGTTAAATTAAGAAACGATCTAATCAACAAGTCGTGGTATATAAGCCGTGTTCGATTTGACTGAAACAACTGAAGCAACTGAAAAATTAAATGCAATTGTTGTTGTTTTTTCGGTTGTCTCAGTCAAATCGAACGCACCTATAGTTGGGTATGATTATGTAAGAGGACACTCTTACATTAAAAAAAAACAAATGTCAATTTTGTTGTAGTATTTCGAGAATATACATAAACATTTCCAATTGGAATTTCGTGTTTCTTGTTTTGATTAAAAAAAAAATTTTGTTTGTTGATTTTGAGAAAATAAAAAAATTTATCAAAATGTCATTACCAGGAATAAATGAATGTAAATAAAATGGAGTATTTTAGTTTAAATTTCATAATATAATTAATGAAAATGCAGACTTATTAGAAATAAAGATACAAATTTCGTCAACTCGAAAAGGTGTCATGGCGTGTGAAATATTATTCTTAAAAAACATTGATAACATTTTTGTTTCTTAAAAAAAACTGATGGTTTGATATCTTAGGTTCGCTATTCGAAATAATTGAATTTTCATATATATATATATATATATATATATATATGAGATTAGCTGAGATTTGGCATTAATTAATTTAGTTTTAATAAATTTAATGAAAATAGAACTTCGAATTAATTAACTTTCTTTGATTTACAGCTACAGAATATAATACAAAAGGTATATATAAACATTGAAACTAGTTTTTAATGTTTATATATAACTTTCTTAAAACATCTTTCGTATTTCTATCAATTTTATGTAATTTGGAATAAATGAAAGGAAGTCTAAAAATACGTCTAAAGTATTAAAGATATCGTTCAAACAAATTTTATACATATATTCCATATTTGAATTATCAAAATATATATAACATATTTATATGAATTATCAATATATGTACATATGTATATGTATGTGTGTATGTATGCATGTATGTATGTATGTGTGTATGTATATGTATGTGTATGTGTGTATGTGTATGTATATATATGTATGTATATAAGTGTATATGTGTGTGTATATATATGTGTATGGATATGTATGTATGTATGTATGTGTGCGTGTGTATGTATGTATATGTGTGTATGTATATATGTATAAGTATGTATATATATATATATATATATATATATATATATATATATATATATATATATATATATATATATATATATATATATATATATATATATATATATATATATATATATATGTATGTATATATATGTATGTATGTATGTTTATATAACAATACCACATAAATTAGTATGTTGGACATAAGGTGAAAACTTCTTAATATGTATGTTTACTGTTAATAAATATATGTAATATATATAGGTATATATGTATGTGCGTATATATGTGTATGTATGTGTGTATATGTATGTATGTGTATACATGTGTATGTATGTGTATGTATGTGTATGTATGAGTATGTATGTGTATGTATGTGTATGTATGTGTATGTGTTTGTGTATGTGTATGTGTATGTGCATGTGTATGTGTATGTATATATGTATATGTATGTGTACATGTGTGTATGTGTGTATATGTGTGTATGTATGTATATATGTACATATGTATGTGTATGGATGTATATATATATATATATATATATATATATATATATATATATATATATATGTATATATATATATATATATATATATATATATATATATATATATATATATATATATATATATATATATATATATATATATATATATATATATATATATATATATATATATATATATATATATATATATATATATATATATATATATATATATATATATATATATATATATATATATATATATATATATATATATATATATATATATATATATATATATATATATATATATATATATATATATATATATATATATATATATATATATATATGTGTATATATGTATATATATATATATGTGTGTGTATATATGTATATATATGTATATATATATGTGTATATCTGTGTATATATATGTGTGTATGTGTGTATATGTACGTATGTATGTATGTATGTATATGTATATGTATGTTTGCGTATATGTGTGTATGTGTGTATATATGTATGTATGTATGTGTACATGTATGTGTATATGTATGTATATATGTATATATATATATGTGAGTACATGTGTATATATGTGTGTATGTACGTGTATATATGTGTGTAGGTGTATGTTTGTGCATGTGTATATATGTTTATATATATATATATGACAATGGTGAATGGTCGTCTTATCAACACTTGTTATAAGTGACAGTGTGAATTTTAAACTAAATTAATCTCTTAAATGATAAATATATAAGTATAACTAAATGTGGTGAAAACATTAATTGTAATAATCAGTTTTATATCTAATATAATAGTTTTAAAGTGTTGGTTTTAATAACTAAACTCTAAGGTAAGATTGCTTTCAAAAATGGAAAGATGTGGGCGACCAAGATGTAATCTTCCCTAAATGTAAAATTTATTAACTCTGATTTTTACTAGAAAACTAAATAAAGGTGTTATTGTGCTATTCGATTTTGTGTAAAATTTAAACCTACTTAGAGCTTTAACTAGCGAAATTTAGTTATTATTTCAAATTCAGCTTAAAATTTCATTTGTTGACATAATTTTATGTGATAGATTTATCTCTTTCTATTTATCCAAACATTATCCATAAAATCCAATAAGATTTTTGAACGATATCAACGAGCAGGGTTAATTGTTTTTGTTAAATTAATTCTTGTGTTTCAAGAAAAATTCAAAACATTCTTGCGTTAATTATATTATATAAAATAATGTTTTATAAAATTTAAATAAATACATTTCAAATAAAAACATCAAGTGAAAGATAATATTTTTATCCAATTCAATCCCAATACTTTTTATATGAAATTCACTCAATTTTCAAAGGGGTTTTTTGTTTTTTATATATATGTACATAATATAAATGTTTTTAACCATAAATAACCATAAATAATTTTAACCATAAATATAATAACATGAATTCAGATTGGAGAGTGCAGAGGACTACAATTTAGTCATCATCCTATTATACTAATAAATTACATGAATAACAGGTTTCCGACTGGAGATTGCAGGCGAGAAATTTTAGATACGGGATTGCTGATTGGCGATTGCAGATTATATGTATAAGTGATTGTCCTTGTGATTGTCTCCTAACAGTAGTAGCTAGATACGATTTGCCAGGGGTCTGTAACCGGGTCGTTCACTCCTAACTTACAATCACCTACCTATCCTTACCTATTGTTATATGTAAAACGACTGTAGGAAGTGGCCCGGCCGTAATCCGGGAGTCTCGCCTAGTGCTTGGTCCTACAGTCCAACCAATCAATCAATCAATCAATCAATCCACTTTTTTTGACATTTCTCGACGTTTTAGGACCTCCTGATTCTAAAAATGCAAAAAAAAAATGTATGTCTGTCTGCCAGCGGCCGGCCGTCATTACCTACGCTGCAGGGAAAACCGCTGGAGGGATTTCAAAAATTTTTTTTTCTAAAAATAGGTATACTCAAGGGACAGGTCCGAAAGGTCGCTGTGCTCGATAACTGTACCGGAAGTGTGTCAAAAAAATCATTATGTGTGTCAAAAATAGCAAATTTTCATATTTTTGGCTTAAAAAACGTTCATTTTAAGTGATTACGAGTAGGAACATTAAATTTGGAGAAATCTTGATGGTCGGGATTGGTATGTGAGATCAAAAACTAGATTATTGCATTATAAGTTTGTCAAAAAAAGTTGTCAAGTGTGTCAAAAGAAAGATTTTTATTTATTTTTTTACCTAATTTTTTGGAAAAAATATAAAATTAATTGTTTGTTTGAAATGAAGTTTTATTATTATTATTGAGAATTATGGCATTATGAGTTTGTCAAAAAAGTGTTGTCAAGTGTGTCAAAAGAAAGATTTTTATTTTTTTTTTACCCAATTTTTTGGAAAAAATAAAATTGTTTGTTTGAAATGAAATTTTATTATTATTATTGAGAATTATGGCATTATAAGTTTGTCAACAAAATGTTGTCAAGTGTGTCAAAAGATTTTTATTTAGTTTTTTACACAATTTTTTAGAAAAAAAATAAATTGTTTGTTTGAAATAAAATTTTATTATTATTATGGAGAATTATGGCATTATAAGTTTGTCAAAAAATGTTGTCAAGTGTGTCAAAAGAAAGGTTTTTATTTATTTTTTACCCAATTTTTTTTAGAAAAAAATAAAATTAATAGTTCGTATGACATGATATTTTATTATTATTATAGAGAATTATGGCATTATAAGTTTGTCAAAAAATAATGTCAAGTGTGTCAAAAAATGATTTCATTTAATTTTTTAGCAAATTTTTTGGGAAAAAAATTTAGCTGTTTTTATGACGTAAATGTAATTTAAAATGAAATTACATTTAAAATGTAAATGTAATTTAAAATGAAATTTTGAAAAAAGTTTGAATTTTTGATTTTGTAATAATTTTTGCAATATTTTTAGAATTTTGGAAAAAGTTTCAATTTTTAAGAATTTTTGAAATATTATTGGAATTTAGAAAATATTTAAATATTTGATTTTATTCTAATATTTGGAATATTTTTGGAATTTTGAAAAAGTTTGATTTTATTTAATTTAACAATATTTTTGGAATTTTGATTATAATTTTCCGGCAACGTATTGATGTTTCGTGTTAGTTTTGTAATAAATTTTTAAACAGAGATTTACTTGTACTTCAACAAAGAGTTATGTTTGATGTACATCGCTGCCCAAAACTAAAAACCATGTCCTCGTGAAAATTTTTTGCCGAAAACTATATCAAAATCCCTAACCCAGACCGAAGTCTTGATATCTCAGAGCTGTGAGATTTCAGCCCCTCCATATTTTTAAGTTGAATAAATAAAATATTTTGAAGCACACATCAACTGCTTTCCATGATGTATAAACTTCATACCGTACATTATCAAAACATACTAGTATTGGCTTAGTTCTAGATCCAGTAATTAACAAAAGAGGCTGAATTGGTAATTATTGATCCAAATACTTTTGTAACATCTCTTCAACATTTTGAAAAGTTTCACCTATAATGGCCAAAATGTTTTGAGAATCTTGAATCTCAAGTTTTGTTGGTTGGACGGAGAATCCTTTGCAGTAAATACATAGTTGATAGCAGAATATCATCTAAATAATATAAAACAGAAAAATAATTATACTATAACAGACTCTAACATTGAATAGGTTTAATTGTTTTCACTCAAAAAAAGTCGGACAAGTGCGAATAAAATTCGCTCGCCACGGGTTCCGTGAATGTAAAAGAACACAATATCAAAAATAAATGACATAAAGTTGTGATGTAAAGTCTTTATATCGCCAGACTATGGACGCATAACAGAATAAATATGTAATCGTAGACGTCAATAGTAAATGTCAATCACATCTATAGTAGAGTTTTTTTGCCAGCGAATTTTTGACAGATACGACGCAGCAAGAGATAAAAGATGAGACAAAAAGTAAAACAGAGATGTATTATTTATTTTGGGATAAATTTGTTTTCAAAACAATTATATTCGTTAAATTTCTACTTCTAGTTCGTACCATTTGTTTGTTGTGATATTTGTTTCCATAGGCGTCGTTATTTTTATTATAATTATTTTTAATTATCAAAATTTTGTTACATTGCCTACAAAATCATTAATATTTCTACTAGTTTTTGGTTTTCTATTATAATTGGTTGAATTTCAATAGTAATTTACTAATTTTATGTGTTTTTTTTGTCCATTTCAATGGGACCCCAATAGTTCTTTTTAATATTTTAATCGGTACACTGAATGTGCAAACAATATGCGCATAACAAACAAATTTCGTGTTCGCTGGCAAAAAAATTCTACTATACATTGATAAAAAATGACACAAAAATTGTTACTTATACCGCATTTACAGTGACATAGCAAACTAGTAGATAGTATATTAATTTGCATCTTGTCATATTTAATATGAGTTTACAGCGTAGATTGCAAAATAAATCTTTTAATCTCATAAACATATTTTAATTTAGTTTAGTTTAAATTGCTATCTGTCAAACTTTTAAAAAAGCAATAAAAATATGATAACTAGACCATTCCTCAAGTTCTTTCTCTGATTGTTGAAAAATATTTGACGGAGAAAAGAAATTTGATAATTTAAAATTTTTAGGAACAGGAAGCGGTGTAGAAATCAAATTTTTTTATTTGCAATGGTGTTTACAACGTCAATATTAATTTGAAAATAATTTACTAGATAGTAAAACTAGATCTCAAATTAGTTGCAAGCTCTTAAAATAACAAATGTTTATAGCACTGATTTAAATTACATCTACTAATTTGCTATGTCGCTGTAAATGCAGTATTAAGGTTAAATCTTATCCATAGCTGTTTATGTTAACTAAAAAAAGATTTAGCCAGTTTTTCAATGGTTTAAATTGAGAATATTTTTTCGATAAATCAGAGTCAAAACTTAGGGTAGTGGTGGTATACATATTGTAGAGATACTACTACATCTACCTATCCAAATCAAAACACATATAATAAGTTATAAAGGAATTCCCGTGACGTAATTTCTTTTTATCAAAACAAAATAATAATAATTTAGTAAACAACATTTCATATGTTTACAATTATAAGTAAGCAAAGTTTTATGAACTTTATGAATTATACATTACTCAAAGTGTGTCATCATATATCATGTTTCAAAATATTGAAACTAATTTTAAATAATTTTAAATAAAAACAAAAGGTAAATAATTATGATGACACAGATTTTATTAAGGGGAAAATAATAAGTAATTAAATTGACATATATATTATATGTACATTTTGCTAGAATTGCATTTTCTAGCATAATTAATTTGAAATAAATATATTGATTGATTTAAGTGGGGATTAGGAAAATGAAAATGCAAATCCAAAAATTGTATAAAAGAAAGTTTTCGAACAAATAAAAAGCAGAATCAGTTTGAATTTAAATAGTGTTTTACTTTCTCTGATCCTCCCGACGACCTCAGTTGACGCACGTCAAACGGGTCTAACGGTTCTTTCCTTGGTGCAAAGTTGTTTCGGCAAACTGTATCATTGAAAAGCCGGACAGTTCTGGACTTACGGACGTATAGACGGGCAGTGTTTAAATATCTCTTGTGGTATATTTTACCACCAATAAAAGTTAAAGTTAAAGTTAGTCAATAAAAGCTTAAAGTAAAAAAAAGTAATAAATACGCAGTCAGATCAAGGTAGTGCACAAATATCGTTTACTCACGATATAGAGAACGATCATTTGGTGTACACTAGGGTTTCTCATTTCCCGTAGAAATTCAAATCCCGGGAAGCCGGGACAAAAAATGTCAAATTCCCGGGATCCCGGGAAATCCCGGGAAACGCTAAAAGCTAGATTTTTCAAATTAGGTGGTAGAAAAATGTGTAAAATTAAAACAGCACAAAAAATGCGCTATTGATTTTTAAATTTCCATTATTTTTCATTAGAAAAACTTCAAAAATTAAATATAAAAGAATACATAAAAACAAATCAAAAATAAATTCATAATACTAATTTTTAAACAATTTTTCAAAAAATTAGGTTGTCAATGGCGCCATCTCTCAATTTTGTCCGAATTTTCGTGACGAAATGTCCTGCCGCAGGAAAAGCTCTTTCCGATTCAATAGATGTCGGTGTGATAGTCATTAGTGCATTGCATAATCTAAATTATTTGTACTCTGCTTAGTTGCTTCAAAAATTACCAATTTTTCGTGATGTTTTTAACGTCATATGATACATGTTCTGTGAAACAAACAAACCAAAATCACAATAACAACGGTACTTCTCAGCCCCATAAGACAAAAAATATTGGACCCTCAGTCCGTATTTTGCAATTGAACATTGAAAGCATTAGCAAGTCAAAAACTGAACGTTATTAAAGTTATTATTTCGATATCAACGTTGTAAATCTGGCAGAAAACGCATGCAACAGATGAAGATAAACTTACCTCTAGAGGAAAAATTGTTGTAATTGTAAACTAATTAGTGCTATTTACCATCAAACATATGGATCTGGCACGTATATTAAGTCAGAAATCATGAATTGCACCTATTTACTGACACCAGACGGACAACGATATACATCTTATTGTTGTTGATATATCGATCACGAAGATTGTTAACGTAAATAAGCCACTAAATACAGCGTGGCCAGCTGATACTCTACCATTATTTCACCACCCAGCAATATAGGTTGGTGACTTTAATGGCCATCACAATCAGTGATCCTACTCAAATAACAATCCCAATGGCATACAACTAACTGACGGGACCAATCGACAACATGTTTCTGGTATATGATACGAAAGACATGAAAACCTTTAGATCTGCTAGATGGCCAAGTTATTACAATCCCGACCTCTGTTTTTCCACAAAAAACAAACAACGTAACCCTATTAACGAACAACGTAACAATATCTAGGGCTGTCCTACATGGTTTGCCACGCTCTCAACATCGTTCAGTAGTTTTTGAGGTAGGTATTCAAATCCCACACGTAAACTCTAATCCTCAACCTAGATGCAATTTTCACAAAACTGGCTGGGCTAAATATGGGTCGGAGTTGGATGCAATGATTCACTAGATCCAACCTATTCCTAAAAATTACGATAGGTTCGTAGGAACCATCATTTTAACTGCAAAGAAATGCATCCCAAGAGACTTCCGGTGAAGAATACATTCCTGGTTGGAGTAGAGAGAGCGATATATATATTATTTGAGGAGCACCTTAGTAGTAGTGAAGCAGACGTGGTTGATGACTTAATATACTCACTGGACACCGCGAGGAAACAAAAGTGGATTAACGCTGTTGAAAACATTGATTTTTCCCATTCTATTAGGGCAGCTTGGAATCTTCTTCGGAAGCCGAATGGCTCAAACTCAGTTACTCGTGCTAACAATGAAATAAATCCAGACGACATTGCAAATCACATTGTAAACATGGCTCGTTCCTCTATTAATCGCCTTCATAACAGACATTAAACATAAATTAAGAGAAATGAAGCGCAAGTTTTAGGTAGATTTCTCAGAAAAATCTACCTATTTTAAGTTTTATTGGTTTTAATTTGTTGTGTTCCTATGTGTCAAAAAAAAAACCACACAAAAAAACCATGACACCATATGTGTCAAAACACATTTTCCTAATTTTGAACGAAATTAATTACCACAGAGGGGAAAAGAATTAAAAACTACTCGATTTTCCAGTGAGAAAATTTTTAATATTTTTGAAAAAAGTAAAAAAATATGTTAATAAAAATTAGCGGAATACCCGGGATCCCGGGGTGAAATCCCGGGAAAACGGGATGAAAATTTACCCCCGGGATCCCGGGAAAACGGGATCAAACGATCCGTTTGAGAAACCCTAGTGTACACCCACCACAATATACTTAAAATAAAACTTTTTTAACAATAACTAAAAAACTGTGCATCGCAAAATTCTAAAAACAATTGCAATGTTTCTTAAATTTGGTGCTCTTTCAAATGACATCCCACTCGCTTGGGTCAAAAAATGGGGGGGGGGGGGTTTAGGGTTTTTTTACCCCCCTTACACCCATCCCATAAACACACAGAAATATAATTATTTGAGAGTTCGCTATTTTCGTTCAAAATATAGCAAACTTCCTGTCTCTGTGAATTTTTTCAATTTTTTCTGTCTATCAGTGTCGAAACGTTTTGGGAGGAACGGTCTGAAATTTGCACATTTTTTAGAATAACGCAAAAAATGTGCACCGCAAAATTCTAAAAAAATTGCAATTGTTCTTAAACTCGGTGTTCTTTCAAATGACACCCCACTCGCTTGGGTAGAAAAAGTTTTTTCCCCCTTTCCCACCCCAATCCCTTAAAAGTTCAAAAAATAATTATTTGAGACTTCGCTATAATTTTCGTTCAGAGTTTATCAAACTTCCTGTCTCTGTACTTTTTCAAATTTTTGTGTTAATTAAGCTCGAAATGCAAGGGGGGACCAACTTTTGTGTCACTTTTTTGACAATAATTCAAAAACTGTGCATTGCAAAATTCTAAAAAATATGTCAATGTTTCTAAAATCAAGTACTCTTTCAAATGACACCCCACTTGACCTGGTTTTAAATGATGTTTTTAGCCCTTATCATTACCACCCCTTTAATAAATATTGTTATGAGTATCTGCCACTTTTCTATATTTTTCATTAAAAACCTACTCATTTTTCTATCAGTCCAAATAAATTTCAAGATTTTCGATGAAGTAGGGTCGGAGTTAATCGGAGCAATAAAACATAGAGAAAACGTCATTTTTCAGAATAACACAAAAAATGGTGAAGTGTAAAATTCCAAAATACATTTTTAAGGAATGCTGAAACGAAGCCCTTTCATATGATACCCTACTCGTCTCGATAAAAAAATGTATGTTCTCAAAGGCTTTACATCGTACCTCTGTAAAACAAACGAACACAACTTTATTTATTTTTAACCCGTCATCTTGTGTGGATAGGTTAGTTTTATAAGCACCTCAAATCTAAAGTTCATCGGATTAATGGTTCACGAGATAATCGACATAATGTGAAAAACACATTGTACTCTCACCAAGTGTTCCGTATAAAAACGGAACCCTAAAATTTACAAATGACATGTCCAAAAACAACTTTTTCACTTACAGTTGGATATTCAAATACATCAGAAACAGAAACAGAATTTCATACAAATTTGACAGCAAAAAATTCTGTTGCTGTAAAATTTGAATGGAATTCTGTTTCTGTTGTATGTGATTTTCAAGTTTTTGGAGCAAAAAAAACAAATTTAAAAAACTTACTTTCCGTCATATATTCTCTGTATTGCGAAGCTTTTCAACAATCTCTCTTAATTTTTCATCTTTAATTTGTTCTTAAAAAATGGGCTGAGTTTTCTTAATAAATGTTGGTAATTTACAACCAAAATCGCTGGCTTTCAATGTTTCCGCTTTGAAATAAATCTCTATCTGAAAATTTTAAAAGGTATATTATTATAATTAAAATGTTATTGAAATATACTAATATTGAATTATTAATTACCAGTTTATAACCAAGCGGTAATTTAAATTGCTTCCATTAGGTTAAAATTTCCGAAGTTGATATTAATTTTTAAATGTCGCTGAGTCTCAGTTGTTTAGTCCTGTCCCATGCAGACTCAATTTCAGCCCAACTACTCTGTTCATCGAACAAAATTTCTACATGTTCTGATGAATCTGTTTCAGGAACTGAAAAACCAATTTTTTTAACACGGAATAGACAGCACAAAAATTTACAAAGTTTCACATACCAAACGTATGAATTCGTTTACTTGCCAACTATTTGTTTTTGTTTTAAATCAAATTTCTTATCGTTTAATAAAAGAATGTTACTTTTTCAATTTTCTTAATAACACTTTTAACTTTTCACAAAACTTTTAAATATTTTTAAAGTTGTTTATTTAGCGTCTGTATATAAACTGTGATTCTTACCAAGATTTTATTAATCGTTATTAAAAATAATAACCTAAAGTTAGATTAATGTATACTATTATTGATCTAATAACCTACGTTTTGAAAGTAAAAAGGTCGATGATTAATCTAATAAAATGGTTATTAAAATTAACACAAAAATAATAATTTATGTTTTTATTTTAATAGCTCTACGTTAATCACATGATTTTTTTTTTGACTGTCCGAATTCATTATTTTAATAAAAATTGGTTATTAGTTTAATCAACCGTTGTGATTTTTTTAATAATATTGACCGTATTTTTATTTTAATAAACATTTTTATGAAAATAATAACAAAAAGTTTTAATCGAACGAATGTAGCAATTACTTTAATAAAAATCGTTATCAGAAAAAAAAATAAAATTGATAAAATAACTTATTATACATTTTTAAAACGGGCGGTTATTAAATTTACTAACAAAATTCTCTGAGTGTAATAGCATATCTATAGTTACAATAACAGATTATAACCTCTGCTTTAATTCTATATACGCTTTGATTTAGTATATGAGTTAAACATTATTTTGAAATTTTAATGTTACCATTCTTCTCTCTCTCTCTTTCTTCTTCATCTCACTTTTCAAATATTTCGCATACAAACAATTGCCTTTAGCCTGTGGCGATAACTTTCAGTTCACCAATAATAGTTCCAATAATTTCACTATTACTACTCCAACAAATAAATTAAATAACAAAATGTTTCTTAAGCACTGCTTTGCGTTATATACATATGGTATATGTATACCGCAAAGCTTTGGTGGAGACCACCGTAACATAAACAAAAAAAAGTCGGACAAATGCAAATATTACTAGCTCTAATAAATTGTTTTGGAATAGACAAAAATGCACCATTCATATGACACCCTACTCGTCAAGGAGGTCAAAAATAATATTTACTTCGCCACGGTTTAAATTGTGTGAAGTAATGCAATCTATCGAGAAAAAAAAATCTTACACACCCCAAATTTTGTTTTTTCTTTTGTTTTGGACCATTGTCTGTGTGTGGGTGGGTGGTTAGGTGGGTGGGTGTGTGGTTGACCTTTCTACATGGGATCTTGATGGAACTTTGGCAAATAATCCAGGTTCACTTGAAAATGGATGATCTGGCTTCATTTTAAATTTGGACAAAATGGCGGGGGGGTCTCCCGAACACCTCTAAGTTGACATCTTCAATAACTTCTAATTCCGGCTTATGATCATATGAAAACTTGGTACATAAGGTTTTAGTACTATTTCCAATATTTCTGCATACCAACTTCCGGTTTGTCACTTCCGGTTAAAGTTTTTTTTTCAGATGTTTATCCCTACTGTAGCCTACAATTACCGATCGATTTTCGTGAATCATTTGTAAAAGCTTTTAAGTAACATTAGAAAGATTTTATCAGCTTTTGGAGTACAAGGTTGGGGGGGCCATCATACAACAGGTAGTTTTTTCCACCATGTTTTTTATGTTTGTTGAGAGCATACAAGTTTCGATTGTAATTGAATTTTGATGACGCTTTTGAAAAATATTCAAATATGTATGGCAAGAAACTGATTAGCTCTTGAGCTATAGTGAACAAAGAGGTGGGGATGTTCCATACACCTGTTTTTTTGAAAGCTCAATAACATCTGTACCTCATAATGGAATGGGATGAAACTTAGTACGTAAGCATTTAGTATGGTTCACAACAGTTCTGCATCCCAACTTCCGGTTTTTCACTTCCGGTCATCATCTTATGGAACACAATGATCAAAGTGGCAGGAAATCTACCATACAAATGCTGATTTTTCACACTTTGTTTTTAAAGTTTGTTGGAAGCATACAGACTTCATTCATTAATCAATTTTAATGCACTTTGAAAAAAATGAGGACCTAAATGACAAATAATACTGCTTTCTTTAATATTTTTATAATTAGAACTACCTGAAGTCTATAACTTTGGCTACCCTTTAATTAAAGTATTTGATTGATATTAGCTCACTATATATTCAGAACACAATGTTTCCAGAGCTCTGGTGAAGTCAGCCAAGGCATCAGCATCGCAATATATTTTTCAATTTCTACTCCCAACCCCTCCCAATAACATTTCAAAGGAGTATCCTTTGGACCACTATAAGTTTCATTTCATATACCGTCAATAAGAATCGAGCTGCACCATGGGAAGACGAATCATGAACTTCTTGAAACAGGTAAGTATATTGAATACGTGACTAATAATAGTCTTTTAAATTTAAAATGCTGTAAGTAGTTTATCATTAGTCATTTGGCATTGATCAGTGGGCTGCAAAAAAGACTATTGAACTAATTCAACCTGAGTATTTCATTTCAAAACTAGTAGAAAAAGTTCAAAGGTTTATTCAGAATCGTATTCCATGTATTGTTGCGGAAATGCCATACCAAAAGGTTAAACTCCACTTGTTACATATCACAATCAATAATCGGTAGTCCAAAGCACAACAATTACGTTAGCATAATTCACTAACTATTGTGTATAACAGTCTTATCAAAACCATCATTAAACGAAGAAGAAAATTGGTACAAGTACGTGAACCAGCTATAATTCGTAACAGAAAGCCATTGATATGATTCTGTTCGAGTTACTAATGGAAATAAAAATGAGATGTGCTAAGAGTGCTTGTGAATGAAGATCATCAAAATTTTAGAGATCAAACGAAGTCTAATATTTTTAGTGTTCAAGAAAATTGGCATGATTACAATAAAAGAAGAAAGAAAGCGTCTCAATATCAGGTTGTAGATATTGTAGCAATCAAGGAAATTAAATTTGGTGGAGATTCAAAATTACAGGCGAAATATCTGGACCATGGGGCCATATGAGGTAACAAATGTAAATGGGTGCTATTTTTAATTTTTTATATTAGATTTGATCAATTTTTGTACTTTGATCAATATTTTAAATTCTGAATTTAGATTTTGTAAATAGTTAAATATTGTAGATCACAAAAGCGGATTAAAAAGTGTCTAAAATATGTTTAGAATGTCACAATTTTTTTGTTTTTTAAATGATACAATAAAAAATTTCTCTTGACTAACTATCACCCCATCTTTCAACTGATAAATGAATTAAAGAAAGCATGAATGTATGACGTAAACTTTAAACTACAACAACAAATGTAGCAAATACTTTAATTTTTATGCTCATTATTTACAATTTGTCCTTACATTTTCCATACAAAAATGACAAAAAATTGCCGTATGTCCTCTATTTTAATGATATGCTCAATGCGCGAGAATTTTATTATTTTCATTTATATTTATATTTTCTTTTACATGAGCTAAAGCTCTTAGAGATGGAGAAAAAATTATTTAAAAATTGAATTTCTTTTCCCGTTGTATTCAGTTTTATGTTCTGAAGCTTTTAAAAACGCGTACAAACAAGTTCAACAAGCTTGTTTTTTAAATTTGAGACTAATGCCATGCTGTAAAGATGCTAAAAAATTGATGACAAAATTCAACCCAATACAACTGTTAAATCTCAAATTAAATAAAAGTTTGTAAAAAAGTCTCTATAGCGTATAATAATAATGTTAAATTTTACAGCCGTTTGCCGAAAAATAAATTTGTGTGCGTGGTAGATTTTATTTTGTTTTATTATTTTTCGCTCAAAAGAAAAAAGGAATAAAATCTATTTTTTTTAACTATCCGTTATACACATTTTTGTTTGTTTTGCTTTATTTTGTTTAGTTTTCGTCCTGTGTTGTTGTTTAATAAGAAAAATTTTAGAAATTTTAATGATTGAAATCGAGTCATAATTTTAGATAACAAGTTCATGTTTTTGTAATAATTTATTTTTACGTAATTTATTAATGAACAATTTGTTAATTTTTTGCTAATGAATTTAATTATAAAATTAAAAAAATTTTTTGTTGTCATTATTTATTAACGAATTTATTTAAATTAATAATATAACAATACAATTTGATTAATTTTTTCCGATTATAATTATTATTAATTAATTAATTTTTAATACATTTATTTCTATCTATTTACACACGTTTCAAATATCAATTCATACTCGATTATACTCGTTTTCTTTGTTTATTAAAACCATAAAAAAACATAAGCGTTCGATTTGACTGAAGTAACTGCATTATCTGATTCTAATGTAAAAACTCTACGGAATTGTTTTTTTTTTCAGTAAACTCAGTTATATTAGGTAGATTACATAGAAAAATCTGCCTATTGCAATTTCCCACTCGGTCACTGTCCCAAATTTATAAATATTGAATAGTTGAACCTTTTATCATTTTTTTTTTTTCAAATCGCAACCTTGGTGGTTCCTGAAAATCAGCTGTTTCAAAAAATTAATAAAATCGTTGTCCTTGATTTAGATAAAAATTAACAAGCTCACATTTAAAAGTTTTGCGCACGTAGATACAATATAAATCTTTCCAAAAGTTAAAATGAAAATGTTTCAAATCAGGAGGTTGAGACCCTGGGGCTATTTTTGAGTTTATTTTCTTTTCTTTTCTATTTCCTATTTTCTTTTAGATAAACTTTCCATTTATCACCTCAGAGACTTTCAGATTTCTAACCCTAGAGGTTCCAATGGAATTAGCGTTATACTAACATAATGCACGAAACTCTCACGCCATACAATTACAACAACAAATCCCATAAGAACTAATAAATAAATCTTCTTTTGTTTCTGTTTCATTTATTTGAGTTTTTATTTTTTTCGCAAAAATTTAAATTAAAAAAAAGTCAGACAAGTGCGAATAAAATTCGCTCGCCAAGGGTTCCGTAGAGAACACAATATCAAAAATAATCGATAATAAATTGTGCTGTAATGTCTTTATATCGCCAGACTACAGCCGCATAACAAAATAAATGTTTAATCGTAAATGTCAATAATAAATTACAATCACAACAACATTGATCAAAAACGATACAAAAAATGTTGCTTCAGGTTAAATCTTATCCATAACTGTTTATTGTTACTCAAGAAAGATTTACTTACAGCAGCTTGTAAATGGTTTAAACTTGATTATTTTTCGGTCAATCATGTGTCAAAATTTAAGGGGGTGGAGAAACTACATAGTAAAAATATTTTATTTACAATAACACAAAAACTGTGTATTGCAAAATTAAAAAAAAATTGCAATGTTTATGACATCCCACTTATTTGGGTCAAAAACGTTTTTTTCTACCCTCCCTACACCCACCCCCTAAACACACAAAAATATTATTATTTGGGACTTCGCTATGATTTTAATTCAAAATTTACCAATCTTCCTGTCTCTGTGAATTTTAAAATTTTTCTGTCAATCATCGTCGAAACTTAGGGGGCGGAACGGTCTTAATTTGCACTTTTTTGACAATAACTCAAAAACTGTGCACAGCAAAATTCTAAAATAGAGTTGCAATGTGTTTTAAATGAGGTGATATTCCAAATGAGACCTCTTCTCGCTTGGGTCAAAAACGTTTTTTTTTTACACACCTCCATCGCCCCTAAACCCACAGAAATATAATTATTTGAGACTTCGCTATGATTTTCATTTAAAATTTACTAAACTTCCTAGCTATGTGAATTTTTTCAAATTTTACTGTTAATCAGTATTAGAAATTAGCCTAATGGAAAGAGTCATTTCTTTTAGATTTTTAATAGAGTTTTTGAGTTTAATATTTTTCACAAAAATAAACACATATTTGAAAATCTCATGGGCGCAAATCTCATTCAACCATTAATAAATTATGCAAGACTCGCAGAAAGTTTGTTTTTATGGTACCATTTTTTATAACGAACCCTTTTTATTAGTAAGAGTAGAACGTGTTTTCCCATTATATCGATTATCTCGTAAACTATAAATTCAAGGGACCTGAAATTTGAGATGCGTATAAAACTAACCTATCCACACAAGATAAGCGGTTTAAAAATAAATAAAAATGTTTTCATTTATTTTACTGGGTAACGATGAGGTCCTTGAAACTACATTTTTTTATTAAGTCAAGGAGGGGTACATAAGAAAGGGCTCCACTTCGGTATTCTAGAAAATGTATTTAGGAATTTTATTTTAAATTGGTTTGAACACATCACATTGGTTTGAAAAAATTCAAAAATTCAAAACAGAATAAATACTTTAGCACAATATAAATTTAAAGTTTATATATAGGGTTCCGTACTTTAAAAAAGTAAAAATGCCATCTTTATGTAGAGGCTTAGGCGTTCGTCCGAAATATTACATACGTGGAACCCTCGGCCGGCCAGTTATATTCGCACTTGACCGACTTTTTCTAAATAAAACTTTCAAAATATTTTTTTTTCTACATACTAAGGTGTTACTTTATTACTGTGATTAATGGCCTTAAAATGTCACCTTTTAACATGATATTTTGTTGCCATAGCTACGTCCAAAAAAGTAAAAACATTTGTATTTGTTTAAATTATATAAAAATTTAAATTTTTATCAAAGCCTTTGAATTCAAATTTTCATAATACAATCAAATTAGTTGTTATTTTTTGTTGTTATAGTTATACGATTTGTTTGAAAAAAATAACAAATATTTTGGCCAAAGCTTACTTGTTCAACATAGTTTTATTTCAAAATTTATAAAACTTTTAATTTTTATTTAAATTAAACAATATTTTTAAACATTTTTTTTAAACATTTTGCTTGCGGCGAATAAAAAATAGTCTATGATGCACGGACGTAAGCAAATTTTGACTTAATGTGGGAGCAAATCTCAATTGGCGCCTCGATTTGTAAACTCCACATACATCCAAAAACCTAAGCTTTACGTCCTTGCATCATAATGTACTATTTTTCCATCCGGACTAAATATTGCGTTTTTTGTTTGGATATATTTTACAAAAATATGTCATTTATGTACTGCATCTAGTTGCCATGGTAGTAGTCCCAAAATAGTACATTATGATGCAAGGACGCAAAACTAAGGTTTTTGGACGTATGTGGAGCTTGCGAATCAAGGCGCTACCCGAGGTTTTCACCCACATTAGGTCCAAAATTTAAAAAAGTTTGTTTAATCTTAATCAAAATTTAAATTTTTACAAATTTTGAAATAAAAATATGTTGAACAAGTAACCTTTGACCATATATTTTCAAAGAAATCGTATAACTATGACAACAAAGAATAACAAGTCTTTTAATTTGATTAGGAAATTTGAAATCGAAAGGTTGCTTTGACAAAATGGTCTATTTTTATAGAATTTAAACAAATACAAATAATTTTTACTTTTTTGGACGTAACTATGACCAAAACATATGGTTAAAAGTGACACTTTAAGGCCGCAAATCATAGTAATAAAGTAACACTTTAATATGTAGCTGCATAAAAATAATCATTTTTTGTCCTAGTGAAACAAATAACTATTTTATTCAAGCAATCGATTTACGCAACTGCGAAACACTAAAATTTAAAATAAACTGCAAACAATTATAGGAACAGTATAAATATGATTATTATTATTGCTCTCTCTCTCTCTATTAGTATTACTACTCTCTTATCAAGGCAGTCTGGCACTTGGGCATAATACAGAACCATGGAGAACGGTAAAAATGATATTAATCCAAAGGTAGGTAAGAAAGATGTCGCCCAGCCGAAGTCTCTCACCCATCAGTTTTACATATTTCATGTTAAAAACGATGGAAAGATGATCCGCAACCACATACGAATCAATATCTTGGTGAGATCACTTTTGCAAGATAGTCAACATGCGTACAGAACGAACAGATCAACGGAAACCGCTATGTTCAGTTTGACGAAAGAATAAGAGAAGGCAGTGGACAACACAGAAGTTGTTGTCTATGCCTTTTTAAACATTGAAGGAGCTTTTGATAACACCTCGCATGTAGCAGTCAAGACGGCCCTAAGCGGGAAAAAAGGTTGACAGTACCACAACTGACTGGATGTGTGAGATGCTGAGAACTGAATAGCAGAAACCAAGGCTGGTGATTGTAAAAATAGCCTTGGCACTACTAAAGGCTGTCCCCAAGGTGAGGTCTTATCACCCTTCAAGTAGAGTCTGGTTGGTCTGGAAATTCTAGTGGTATTAAGTAACCAGGGAATTCAATGTCTTGGGTAGGCGGACAACATTGTCGTTATCGCCAAAAGGAAGTTCGAAGAAACACTATGTGATATTGTACAGAGGAGAATGAATCTGGTAGACTGCTGTTGCACATCTGTGGGATTAAAACTCAATCAAGAAAAAAAACTCGGTATGAAGATCATCAGAATGAAGGGATTCTTAATTGAATCTGCACATGAGACTAAATATCTGGGAGTAATTCTCGATAGTAAACTCCTGTGGAGAAGCCACATGAAAGCGCTGGTAAGCAAAGCCGTAAGAGATCTGATGGTATGCTAAAATCTTGCGGGTAAAACACAGGGGTGCGGTCAAGGTATTCTAAGGCAGATGTATACCATAATAGATGAAAAACGTGATCTACGCAGGTGAAAAAGTCGAAATTTGAACTTGATCATTTTTGATTTTTCTGAAACTTGGCACTTATATGTATGGACAAAATAAAAAAAAACAACTTATTTTAAAATTTTTTAAAGTGCATAGTTTGAGCATAGGGGCACCTCAACATGCATGAAAAATGAAAATTCTGCCAATCTGATGTAACTTTGAAATTAAATTGCTCAAGAACGGCTATACCGATTTCATCAAACTTTTTTTTGTTTGATAGATGATTAGTTATTCCTTTGAAAAAAAATTAATTAATTGTTTTTATAATTAATTTTTAAATAAAAATATTAAAAAAACTTTTTTAAAGATGGCGCTAGGGTCGAAGATCAATTGGAATTTAATTATTTTTTTTTTCTGAAAATAGTTCTATCCTTACTCTAAAATATTTCAAATTAACTCAGAGGCGTTAATTTATGTTTTGGAGATATTTAATTTTAAAAATTTTTAGTACGACTGAAATTCGAATTTTTCTTCATTTTTTCAAAAAACTTCCATTGACAAAAAATTTTAAAATCAATTAAATTTTAAAATTTTTTTTAAATATAGCTCTAACCTTACTTTAAAATATATAAAATTTACAAAGAGGCGTTAATTCGTGTTCTTGAGATATTTAATTTTAAAGATTTTTAGTCCGATTAAAATTGTAATTGTTCATTATTTTCTCGAACATCAGTGGTTAAAATTTTTTGATGATATAAAATGTTTCAGGAAAGTTTCAGGAAAATCAAAAATGGTCGAGTTTTCACAACTCTGTCTAGAACACGTTTTTCATCAATAGTAAGATCAGTCATCACTTACGGATGAAACAAAATTCGCATGAAACAAAAGAGCCAAACTTAACGCAGGGAAGACAAAGTTGAAAAAGGTGCAGAGGCTGGCTTGTATCAGCATCACGGGAGCAATTAGAACATGTCCTATCTCATCAATGGAGATGCTGTTTGGACTTGTTCCACTCCACTTGCAGGTTTAGAGCGTAGCAAGAGAAACCGTACCTGAGATTCAGCATGCAGGGTATGGGAAAATGAAAAATCTTCGAGTCTAAATATCGAAAAAGTCTTTCAAGTGAGAATCCCTTCCTTGACTTTCCCAAAGACAGAATTATTAAGCAATTCAACTTCGATAGGAAATATATATCGCAGTTGTGCAAAAAAGCGGAGTGGAGCAGTGAATTCACTAAGTCCCATCTGAGTAATGAGGTAATCAAATGGTATGTGGATGATTTAAAAACCGAGGCAGGGGTGGGTGCAGGAGTTTTTGGACCAAAGATCAAAAACTTTGAGCCCATGGGCACCTACCCAAGAAAATATAAAAACAAGAGATCTTGTCGGACAGCCAAGTAGGAGTTAAAGCGTTAAGCTAATACACCATCACATCCAAAAATTTTGGAGGCGTGTGAACATGCTAAACAAACTTCGGAATAACAAAGTAACAAAGTTACAGTTTACTGGATACCTGGTCATGCGGAGATCGCTGGTAATGAAGAAACCGTCAAATTGGCAAGGTGAGGTGCTTTAACATCTTTGTTGCTTTGAAACACTTTTGTGGATTGGAGACTAATCCCACAAAAGGATGAGGGAAGTAATTATGATGAAATGGTCCAAAACTTGGAACAACACCGCGGGCTTAAGGCAGTCCAAGGAGTTTATTGGACAGTCTAAGCAAACGAGAGCAGTAACATACTCTAGGATGAATAGGAAAAACCTAAAAATACTGATAGGGGATCTTACAGGACAATGTAAACTAAGAAAACACCCTAAGTACATTGGGGTGGAGCCGAGGGACGAATGTAGATTCTGTCTATTGGAAAGAGAAGGATAATGTTGCATCTGGGGGGTATAATATTGACGGGCATCACCTGCATAAACTTAACACTCTCCATATCCTGAAATTCCTAAGGGAGGCTTGATTGGAGGAAGTGCTCTAATTGGGTCTTCATCAGAGAGTAGTAGGTTGGGTTACAATAGATCATTTTGGTCGCAGTACAACATATCACCATTGAATTTAATCTTTATCTTAATCTTAATAAGAATAAATCTTACCAAAAACCTGTATGTGTTCAATAAATTATATTTATTTTTCATGCAGTTTAAGATTTTCATAATCATATAATTAATAGATATGATAATTTGGTGATAATTTTTATCAGACCGAAGAAGGGTGCCCAGACTCATCTAAGGCGGATGAGGGTAGCAGAAGAGCCGTGTAGAAATAACAGATAGTACCTGCTTTATTTAATTGGTATCGGTTAAGTCCCATATGAGCAAACATATAATGATTAGTTTTTTTTATATAAAACTCAGTTGATCTAAATATGTTGTTCGAATATAATTCGTAAATAAATTAAAAATTGGTTGAAATTTAAATCAGTTTTTTATTAAATTATTAGATTTCTCTAAATAAATCTTACATATGGGCCATTCTTTGCAACTCGGAGACCCCCTGCTCTCCAGAATTGATTTAGGATTTTCGGAAAGTTTATGAGCAGAAGTTGTAGCTTATTGTCTCTAGTTTTTAATGCCGTGTGCCCCTTTTCAAAATTCAAAATGGCGGAATCAATATGGCGGCTACAGCCTTACGGCCCTAGTGTGAAAGTATAGCAAATTGGCTGCCAACACAAATTTAAAATATCAACAGATGCGTTGTTTGGCTCAGAATGTTGGTAATCATAAGTAGTTTCAAATTCCGAGTGTTGTTAAATTTTTTTTTCAAAATAGCGGCTCGTAAATATAAAAATATAAAATTAAAAAAATAAACAAATAATAGGGGTTGGTGGATTAATATCAACACTGTTTTTTTATTTTCTTTCATAATTTATAATCTTCAATAATTTTCTACATAAATCCGGAAAACTGAACTTTGGAGATGTTTTTTGGAAATTAGTTAATTTGGAAATTAATAGAAATTTTTTAATAAATCGTTCGGTATATATAATGTTAATAATAATAATAATAGTTTATTCAGTCAAATAAAGACAGTACATATGTAAATTATACTTAAATTAATCTTAATTTCTAGGCTAAATTATAATACTAAATAATACTACTACATGATTGTATTGATACTATATAATCTTATTTATATTTAAATTATGAGGAATTCTAAGAGTTAAATTTAGTTAGAATTTTATTCTTGAATTGATCCCTACTCATATTAGAGTCATAAAAAGCACTATACTTATTAAAATTTCTGATACATTCGTTAAGTGGGTTATAAAAAGAATAATCATGTCTATGAAGTTCTTCAATAAGAGGCCTTCTGTGTCTTGTATTATAGGTATGACAATTGGGAACCATCATTTCACACAATTCAGGACACCTTATATTACCTCTGACTAGGTCGAAACCAAATAAAGCAGAAGCAAGCTCACGTCTTGATTTTAGTGAGACCATATTCAACAGTAAAAAACTTTCTTCATATTTAGGCAGTCTGTATCCAGTAAAACCGAGAGGTTTTAATGCAAAGAGTAAGAATTGTTTTTATACCGATTCAATAGAGCTTGCGAATAACTCGGTATAAGGCGACCAAATTATACTAGCATATTCCATTTTTGATTGAACTAATGAACAGTACAAAGTTTTTGTCAATGTGATGTCGTTGAATTCTTTTGCTCTACGCTTAATAAAGCCGAGAATAGCATGCCACTTGTACAGATTTGGTTGATATGCTGTTTGTATGTCAAGGAACTATCTAACATAACACCCAAATCCCTAATAATATTAACCCTTGAAAGATTAGATCCATTTACATTATATGTATATTTTATTTTATGGCTGCTTCTGGCGAATGTAATTGCCATACATTTTTCAATGTTCAAATGCATTCCATTTAGTAGACACCAGTTGTATAAAGTTGAGATTTTGTGTTGCAGTGTATAGGCATCGGACATTGACCTAATGACTTTATATATTTTCAAGTCGTCAGCATATAAAGAAAATTCACAATCTTGGAATAATAATGTGAGATCGTTAATGAACAGTAGAAATAAGAAAGGACCCAAATGACTGCCTTGAGGTACAGAGGATGTAACCTTGATTGCCCGTGAATGTTTACCTTGAAATTTTACGACCTGATGTCTATTTGTCAAATAAGATTCTATCCACTGCAAGAGTTTGCCCCTAATTCCATATTTTTTAAGCTTACAAATTAATAAAGCATGATCTACCTTATCAAAGGCCTTAGAAAATTCTGTGTAATTAGCGTCAACTTGGAGGCTAGATGCAAATTGACGTCTAATGAAAGAAGTTTATTATACCAAATTAGAAATTGTTGATTTACCCGAATCAAATCCATGTTGATTAGGGTGGATCAAGTCTCTAAGAACTATGTACAATTTTTGACTTATAATTTTTTCAAAAAGTTTGGGAATGGTGGATAGAATGGCAATACCTCGGTAGTTAGAAATCTTACGCTTATCTCCATTTTTAAAGATAGGAGTTATAAATGATGATTTCCAGATATCAGGAAAGATACCCTGACTTAGAGAAAGATTAAATAAATATAATAATAATAATAATAATAATAAGCTTTATTTTTGTTTCTTCAAAAAAATTATACATACTAAATGTTCTATTTAAGCTTAACTACAAAAAAAACAATGGACCAGCGGTCCGTCTGTTCGCTTGCATAATAAATACCAAATTAAAACAATTCAAGAATATTAGAACCTAAATATTTTGGACAGCAAAAATGAATAGAAGAATATCATATAGACATTCATATGTATATAAACATTAGTAGATTCAATCTCAGTTGGTTGGACATTCTCTTTTCTTTCTCTTTTGTTGGTAATTAAACTCATTAATGAGTTGGTTTCTATAATTCCAGGCTTCCAGGCAAAAATTATACAGATCCTTCCAGTTTCTATATCCATTTAGCACATCAAAAACATCCTGCCGAGACAATGCATCGTACCCAAAGTACCGTTTCCTGATTGTTCCAAGAACTGGACAGATAGCAACAAAGTGGATAGCATCTTCACGTACATTGAGATTGCATATAGAACAGTTTTGGGCATTGCCTGATCACCAAGGCCGGTAATTGAGGTTTATCAGATCTCCTCGTATTTTAAAGATCCAACTTTGCATCCGTACATCCATAGTTGTAAGTAGGTAATGACGCTCATCCAGGTTAAGAGCAAAGGTGCTATAGGCGTAATGATTTTTTGAAACTCGGGCTTTTTCCATGTTCGAAATTACAGATTGGGTTCTCACTTTTGCCAGAATACTGTTCAGTTCAATTGTTAATGTGCAAATATCCCCTACAGATTCACGCAGTGTGCACAGATGCATTGTAGCTAGACTTTGCCAGCCTCTAAACCAGGATGTTTTATTTCTTATAATCTCATTAGCCAGAAATCGAGGTAGTCTCTCTGTTGATAGCTGCAACACGTTTACTATGTACTTGAAGTGTAGTTTGAGTGTATGCACAAAAATTTCACTTCTATTCGTTTCCAATAATAGCATGTAGTTTGGTGTGTTCCTCGGCAGTCCTAGAATTTTCTTAATAAAGAACCTCTGCAATTTTTCCACTTGGTCATAGGCTTCCCAACCCCAAATCTGGCATCCGTAGCACATTATTGATCTACTAACTGCATCAAAGACCTGCATTTTGGCTGCAATCGGAACCGTTGATGTTGTTACAAGATCCTTCCACACCACATTTAGCGCTTGTTTGGCATAGGTTAATTGCTGATCCATGTGTGAACTCATTGAAAACTGTGGGGTCAAGATCATACCAAGATATTTGTAAGAATTTACCACTTCAATCGCTTGGCCATTCAGCCACCAGTTTTCTATCGCTGCTTTCTTTCCACCATTGCTAAATATCATTATCTTCGATTTACCTAGGTTAATAATTAAGTTCCACATATTGCAATACTCTTCCAGGCGATTTATCATCTTCTGCAATACTTCGGGCTTGGCGCCAAAAGCACTATATCATCTGCAAACATCAAGACTTTAATTCGAAGATCACCAATAAGTATTCCTCCACACAGAAAGTCAACTAAGTCGTTCAAAAATACGGCAAACAGTAGAGGACTGAGTAAACAGCCCTGCTTTACCCCCATTTCCGTAGCAAACCATTCTGATAGGTCAACGCCATTCCAAACAGCTGCTTTTGTATTTTCATAAAGACTCCTTAATACCCTTAAAAATTTCGTCGACACATTAGCACTGCTTAGTTTATAAAACTGAGATGATCTTAAAATGGTATCGAAAGCTGATTTGAAGTCCACAAAAAATGTGTAAATGTTTTGCCCCTTAGAGCGTAGTCGCAGGGTTACGATGCTTTTAAGATTAAATATATTATCAAACGTAGAATACCCCTTTCTGAATCCAGCTTGAAATTCGTTGAGCCATTTGTTTTCCATTACCCATTTTTCTAATCTACCTAGTAATATGCTGCAAAAAATTTTTGTAACCGAATCCATAAAAGAAATACCTCTATAATTTTCAGGTACCGAGCTGTCACCCTTCTTATGAATTGGGAAAATGAGTGATTCCTTAAAAGACGGTGGCATCTCTCTTGTTTCGAAAATTGTATTATAAAATGAAAGCAAATATAATAGAAAACTGTTAGGTGCATTTTTGTAGAACTCGTATGGTATTCTGTCTGCTCCAGGTGCTTTGTTGTGTTTCAATTTACCTAGAACATCTTGTAGTTCGTCCATTTTTATTGCACTATCAAGTGTATCATTTTCTATATATGGTTCCACTGTTAATACCGTTGTGTAATTCATTTGTGGTGAGAGTAGTGACTTAAAATAACCAGCAAGAGCTGGGACCCCAACCGAGCAAGCTGCAGTATCCTTACGGCGCAAAGTTTTTACTATACTCCAGAACTCTTTACCGTTTCTTATATAATTTAATGATGCATATAGAATAGAGTAAAAACTTTTTTTCTTTGTTCTGCACAAATATTTGTAATCTTTATTTGCTTTTAGGTATAAATCTTTTGAAACCTCGGTATTCAGTTTTGCTGCTCTATGGAGAAATTTGTATGACTTTTTCCTAGCTAATTCACACTCCGCATCGTGCCACATGTTATGAGTCTTTTTTGTTTCCTGGCCCTTTTTGGATTGATGTAAATGAATTCCCGCTGCTAATTTTATTTGTTCAGTTAGACATTGCAAAGCTTTGCTCGGACTTTCAGACAGGTCTCCCATATACCGCATGCCAGTTTCAAGCTTTTTACAGAACATGGATTTGTTTTCCTCCACCCATTTCAGTTTTGGAGAGAGGCCTTTTCGCTTTATAAATTGATTTTCACCCCATTTCAACGTAGTGATGATGGGCATGTGGTCAGAAAAAACAAGAGAGCCCGTTTCAAAATCCAGAACTTTTCCCAGTAGATCTATTGAACAACAAACTAAATCGTTTGTTGAGGATCCCATAACGCCCAAGAAAGTAAAACTCCCGTCTGGATCACTTGGTGTACGCCCATTTAAAATAATTAACCCATAATCATCGCACGCTTCTAGAAGTTTTTTTCCTCGTTGATTTAGAATCTTGTCGTTCGATTTTCTGACTTGATTTAAGCTTGGGTTAATTTCCATCAACTCCTCTACCATGAATTGGTTCTCAGCGATTCGTACATTGAAGTCTCCTGCTAGTATAAAACTTACTTTGTTATTCTGTTCCAGCATTTCACATATTAATAGAAAATCTTCATTCCAATTGTTACCATTGAGATAGACTGGCAGCACGTAGGTAACTTTTCCTTGAATTTCCGTGCTTATAAAAGATATTTGATTTATTTTTTCAAATTTCGTGGCTTTGGACAATCTTCCCATTTTTTTATAACCAATTAACATACCACCACTTGCTCTCCCAAAGTTGCTAATTCTCGTAGCTGGTACCCAACAGAGATTAAATTCTACAAAATATTTATCAAAAATTTCATACCTATCCATAATAAAAGTTTCCAATAATATAAAAATATCAAATTTACTTACATAATTAAAAAAATCCACAAACAATAGTTTATTCCCTAGCCCACAGATATTATATGCTAAAATTCTAATTGTATTACAACTTAAATCTAAAACATTTTTATCACTAGTTACAAGTTTATTAAAGGTTACAGTCGAACAGACGGCGCTTTCTCAACCTTTTCTCACATGCTGATTGGATATTGACGAGGATGCTTCGTTCAGAAAATCATCTTGAACTTTGTCCAAAAATTCTTGTAGATTGAAACCCACAAGATCACTTATTATTTTGGCACCTGCTTCATTTGTATCCGTTCTTAGACCTTCACCTTCTTTCCACCAAAAAACTGTATTTTCCACAATTAAGCTTTCATTTTTAATTCGAACTGATATTTTATCATTATGCTTCAGTATTTCTTTTCTGATTGTCAGCAAAGAACTTCTTATTCGTCTGACTTCAAGCGGATAGTCTCGATCAATATAAATTCGTTTGCCCTTGAGCTTACTTGTGTTTTTAAGAACATTCATCACGTCTTTGTACGTGACAAATTCTACAAAGATCAGAACATTTACTAGCGACGCCGATTTGTTTTTGCTGTATAATCTAGACGCTCTTTTAACGTTGACTTTTTCCGTAATACCAAGCATATTTTGGCAGATGTCGATGACCGATTGAGTGGCATCCTCATTACTTTTAGCTGCCACTCCTTTAAAAATAAGATTAAATTGCCGGCTTTGTTTTTCCACTAATAGCACCTGTTCTTTCATAGAGCCTAATGCTCGATTTAAAACTTCCAATTGATCTTCAAGTTGTCTTTTTTCTTTTATTATCGATTCAATTCTGTGCTCCAAATGGGTGACATCCGCTTTTGTTGCAACACCCGCAAGCTTACTCTCCAACAAATCAGTCATAAAAGTATTAAATGATTTGAGTGACAGATCTCCTATCTTTGTTGCTTCCGAATCCATCACCAAATTTTCCGGGGACAAATAGATCTTGCACGCTTTTGCGATGACTGAGGCGTAAAGTACTCCGTAATAGTGTTTGGGTTTGATCCCATTACATACTCCAAGTAATGTACAAATTAGTTACTATTTGCTTTTGTTTGCTTCACTGTAATCTTCATGCCAATTTTCTTCAAAACCAATTTCCTCTGTAATATCTTTTGATGAAATTCTTTGTTTTTCAAACTTTTCACGTTGTTCTTTTTCTTTCAAAAATTCCATTAATATATTTATAGTAACTGGAGGTAATGTGATATCTTCATTCTCATTTTCAATATTATTATTATTAATCTTTCAATTTATTTATCATCTTTTAACTTAACCTCAAATTGAAATGTTTACAAATTATATAACAAAACAAATAATTATTTAAAAAACAAAGAAAAAATATTTTTATCAATCCAAATACCAATTAGCACAGCTATTTATAATGTATTAATCACTAATTCAATTTGTGGAACTATTTTTAATTATAATTATAATTTTATTAGTTTATTTGACCAACAAGTTTATTTGACATCATTTGACAGTCCAAATCACTATTTGATTCACTCTCTTTGATTTCACTCACAACCCGCACTATTTGATTTGAGACTTAAGTTTGTGATAAGGTAAAATGAAATCGAGACACAAAACGTCGCCTTTAGCAAATCTAGTCAAAGTCTTAATAATAGCCCTTTTTAAGAAATCTTAAACCATTTTTAAGAAATCTAAACGACTTCATTTATTCATCAAAAGCGGTAAAACTAAATCCTAACAACATCCAGGGAAGCTATTTTCAAAACCAATCTACCTTCGATTAAATAAATATTGAAGATGCTTTGCTATACTAGTTACTGTCCTCTTAATGAATTTTGGAGGAATTAAATCTGGTCCCGGTCCTTTTTTAATGTCCAAAGACTGAATTGAATTAAAAACTTCTTCAAGCGTAAGCTCGATTTCTAGTATTCTGTCAGCTGAGGGCAAAATATGTGACTGGTCAGTTTCTTTAAAGATAATAAGTGGTTGATAAACACTCTCAAAATGATGTGCAAACGTATCAGCTAATAAAAACGGATCTGAAGAAGAATTACCCATGTGAGTCATAGAAGTGGGATATCCTTTATTACTACGTCTATCCTTAATAAAGTTCCAGAACTGTTTAGAATCATCGATCAGTTTTAAAGCAGTTTTTTCCTTATGTAGAACTAGAGCATGTTGTTCCTCAATGTTAAATTGTTCGTTAAGTCTAACGAATGTATCATAGCCGATTTTTTTTAAAAAAAATTTCTATAACTTCCAAAAAAATCACCAAAATCAAATTCTTTGGTGTTATGTAGAAAAATAATGACATTATAAAATCATAAGGAAAAGCATGAAAAAAACGGGTATATCAACCCTCCAACCCCTATTATTTTAAACTTTTTAATTGTTTTATAGTAAATTATAAAATATTATAACTGTAATTATTTTTTATAAAAAGGATTAATTTTCACCTTTAAAACAAAAAAAAATTTAAATTCGTCAAGTAGTTCTTGAGATACATTAAATTGAACATATATGAAACCTGAGGTTTTAAAAAACTACCCCTAGCTATAAAGAGAGAACCACCAGCGACAAAAAAAAATTTCTTTTACATAACGTTTTGTTTTAATGTCTCTTCCATTATAAAAATTTGAAGCAAATCAAAATATGTGTGTAAAAAAACGAATTTTCATTCGAAATTTTGCAGGCAAAAGAATCATTTTCCATATTTTCGATCCGCCGTTTTGAAAAAAATTGAAAACCACTTTGAATTTGGAACGACTTATAATTACCAACATTCTAAACCGAAGAACGCATATGTTGATATTTTAAATTTGTGTTGGCAGCCAAATTGCTATGCTTTCAGAGTGAGGCCGTAAGCCTGTAGCCGCCATCATAATTCCGCCATTTTCAATTTTGAAAAGGGGTACATGGCATTAGAAAAAATAAACAATAAGCTACAACTACTGCCCATAAACTACAAAAGGGAAAAATTGTTTGCTAACGAAACATAAACAAATTTATAAAAAGACATGAGTCAATCAATAAATGGACACAATATTCTCAAGTTAATTCTGAAGGGGATATAAAGATATAACTGTAAATTTCATCTAATTTATAAAATATTCATAATGTAATCGATTGGACTGAGGAAAAATTTCTTTTGATTCGATATACTTGCAAACAGAAATCGAATTTTGTTTTAATGTTTTTTTGAATTTTATTGAACTTTGACAAACAGTTGAGCTAAAGAATAATTAATGAATCAAAACTTATTCTATCTATTGAAACTTTATTTCGTAGATAATACTTTATTTTTTCATTTAAATTTTTTATTTTAAATAAAATCAAAATCACCTAATCCAAAATAATATTTTATTAGAAGTTGTTGTAAGTTTGAAAAAGAAAAGAAAATTTCCTCTTAACCTGAAATCGGTTGAAGTTATTTTTAACCATAAATCTTAAGTTTGTTTTTTTTATGTATAAGAAAGACATAATTCTAAAAAGTTGGCCCATAAATATAATTCAAAAATTGTAACTTGATAAAGTCAAAAGAAAAGAAAATCCTGACTTCGTCTACGAGTGTATTTAAAGCCACCACCTCTACCACAGCCAATGAACTTTTAGTTCAACTATTTCCATTTATTCATCTCTTTTTTAAGCTTTTTTATGTTATTATAAATTTTCCTTTTATTTATGTATGAAAGTTTTTTCGTTTTTTATTTTAATTTAAAAGAAAATGAAAAAAAATTTACAATATTTAAGTACGGAGACACTTAGGAAAATTGTAGAAAAAATTACTTGGGAAAATATTGAATTCGTGTTTTTCACATAAAATGGAAAGGGGAGAGTTTTTTTTTAGAAAATGCAATAAGCTACGGTGTTCAATAGTGAAATTCTGTTGAATTGATTAGACCAGATCAGATGCCCTCAATTAATATTTTGACTATAAACGTAAAATCTATTTCATAAAATAAATTTGTAAAAATAAATTTTAGGGAAGATGAAAAAATAACAACAAGAAAATCTTTGAAATTGCATTCTTCAACTTTTCATTAAAAAAGAAAACCTGAAAAACTTTTAATGTTTTTTTTAGTTTCGTTTTTTTATAAATTTCTTCCTTGAATTGACTTTTCAATATAATTTAGAATTGAAATTTTTTATAAAGTTTTTTCTTGTTCCTTTTTGAAAATAAAATATTTGAGAATAGTTATAAGAGCTTGGTTGCAAGTATAATTTTTCGTTTACATCAATCCTTGGATTTATAAAAAACTTATCTTACGCGGATTCAGTTCGATGTGTTTTATAAAATGCATTGTCTCATGTAAACATGGCTTTTGTGGCGTTTGCAATTAAAGGGTCATATATAACAGAAAAATAACGGAGGCAATAGATATAGGAAAAAAAATAAAAAAAATACTTAATACCATCAAAAATACAAATACATTGGTCTTAAGAGTTTGTGGTATAATAAAAAGATAAACATAGTGCAAGCTGTTTCTTTGTGTACAAGTCCTTTTGTATAACCTAGGATGAAGTATGGATATACGATTCTGGACAATTAGGCTGGCCAATACTCAAACGAACCGTATTCAAACCACAGCTACATCAAAAAGTTTTCTGGTTGAGCTTAACTTGTAAATCTAATATAATTGTATATTTGTCTATGAATGATCAACACACATTGGACTTTTGCAACCGTTTTGGCTGATTTTATGCAGAACTCTTTGACCACAAAGGAAATAAACCCCACTCATACAAGTCTAGTTTTTATTCTTATTATGTGAATAAGTTTTTCATATGCATGACACCAACCCGGTTTTTCCAATCAAAACTGGTTTGTTTTAGCCAAACTTTTATTTTCCAAACCAAAATATTGTGTATGCAAAACAATTTAAAATCATATTCCAAAAATCAAATCAATTTTATCCAATCAAAATGAGATAGTAAAAAAAATTTGAAATCGGAAAATTATTTGGAATAAAAAATACAATTGAAATTCTATTTTCACGTCAAAATTCTCATTAATTTTTCACATCGAAGAATTTTTCATGATTTTATTTTCCCTAAAAAACATGTTATTTGTTGTTGTTTTGATATGATTTTATTATGTTGTTACAACAATACCAATAACAACAACAAACTGGACAATATGAGAATAGTTTTTAGATTAAGTTTTTTTTTACTTTTATATTTTTGTTCAAATTCAAAACATTAAATATTTATATTGGACATATGTTTCGTTCAATTGAATTTTTATTTGACAAAATTTATTTAAGTTTCACATAAAAAATTGCAAAAATAAATAAATTGTATTTCGATATTTTTATGTTTTTTTTTGTCAATTTTATTTCGTTTTTCTATAAATAAATTATAATTTTATGTTTGAAGTGACTGAAGGATAGGCTATTAGATTTGGATTGTGATGGTTGAATGGTTAGAAAAGGACATTGGAAAACTAGTGGGAATTGAATCAAACTCAATAAATATTTTATATTTGTTTGTTTTATCATATAAAATAATAACCATTTGGTCCGTTTGTATAATATCCTAATCTTTTTACAGGCTCCAACTTTTAATAGGGTGAAATTACAATAGCATACACTTTATCCAGAAAATCAAGTAACTATAAAATTGAAAATTTGGTTTTAATATATATATAGCCCAGTCTAAATAAAATAACCATATTCAAATGTAAAGCATTTGATTAATTTACAGATAGTTTCTCTATCCACTCCACCCAAACAATATCAATAAAATTTTATTAAAAATTTTAAAAAATTAATTCCATCCTCATTTTTTCATTGCAAAACCATAACCATCTCCAAAATATTATCCCATTATTCAATTTATAAATTCATTTAATCTAATGTCCACTTGAAAACTCCATCTTCTGCCTCCTCCTTTTTAAAATCTAATTCGATATAATACCATTACAAATACAAGTAAGCTAACATTAAAATGAAAATTAAATTTTCCATTTTATTGAATTCAATTAGTTTTTCTCGTTTCAAAAATTAAAAAAAAAATTACTTTTCTCCCTAAATTCATAAAAATTAAATTGATAAATGAAATTATAAAATTGATACAAAGCAAAATTTATTTATAATTTTCTATTTTTTTTATCAGTTTCACATTAAAATTATCATTTTCATTTTCTATTTTTGAATATAATTTTATTATTATGAGCATTTGGAGTATCTATAAATTTTAATTAAATAAAATAAATGGATGAATAGAAAAGGAAAATGTTTTGGTCATCATATTTGCTAGTTCGATTTTGATTATTTATTACACAAAAGGAAAAGAAATTTATTTATACAAGTTATTTTCAATTTCACCAAATTGATATTTTGGGTAAATGGACACGAGCAAAAGTGTAAAAATTTTTCGTTACAAAAGAATACACTTTCATGATAAGAAGAAAAACATAAACATAAACATCTCATGTTCGATTCTGACAGAATAAATAATGAAATCTCAATTTTGTTTCTTTATCATTTCAGGAAATGAAAGAGTTAAGATAAAGGGATAAAAATTGATGATAAATTTTGTTGCTCGAATAAAACAAATAAGGAAATTTGAAAATTTGGGACTGCAATTGAAGGCATTCAGTGTCGACCAAAGGGGATATAATCAAACAAAAGATTAATAACCGAGTTATGGAACTATATGAATACTACTAAACTCATCGTTGTGACATACTTGATATCGACATAGTTGATAAAAATCATGTCTTAAGACTACAGCAACAATGTTTTTAACGCATCAGTAACAATAATGCTAGTCCTCAGAGTTTGGATAAAAAAATTTAAAAATATAATTTTTTTTAATAAATATTTGCAAAAATTTTACCAATATTCTGGTATAAGTACAAAATATTTGTTGTATGACTTTCATGACTCTGATTACGTTATTACGTCAAATGAAGGTAATGGTCGTATATTTAGGCTGTAAATCAGTAATCCATAATTGAAATATTTGACTTATACCACGTGTTTGTTCAAATGAATATTAAAATTAATTTAATTGAAACAACTTTAATTTCAACCACTTTTTTTTTAATTTCAACAATTAATTATACATTTCTAGAATGTAAATTTTATTTTATTTATAATCTTAGTTTACAATTTTTCCTTGGCTTTACACTAGTAAATTTTTAATTGTAATGAATGCAAAAAAAATAATATTGTTTTTTATTAACTAGTTAAGCTACTTGTAATTGTTACTAATCCAACAACATGGCCATAGGTTTGGTTTAATTCATTCATGTATATTCATATACATCTACATAGTTTTGGTTTAATTTACTGACCTCTATATTATAGTAGATCAATTACGGATTCCAATTTAACTTGGTAAATATACCTTATGTGTAGGCGTTAATGTTGTTGGATTACAAAGGTTTCATTTGCATGTATGTCATTGAACTACAATTGACAATAAATCAACAATCAATATTGAATTGTTGTTGACAATATCCATTCAATTAAATTAATGTTATGCTAAGTAAGTTTTTAATTGCAATTTAATTTAAGGTTTGATATGATTTTAAATTTTCTTATTACTTCAGTCTGAAAGACCTAAGTATTACACATTCATGAGCTCAAAGTGAAATTCTTACCCCCACTTTTTTTGGCATTTCTCGACGTTTTAGGACCTACTGATTCTAAAAAAGCAAAAAAAAAAAATTGTGTGTCTGTCTGTCGGCCGTCCGGCCGTCCGGCCGGCCGTCACAACCGACGAAATCTAGAAAACCTGGACGGATTTCAAAATTTTTTTTTCTAAAAATAGGTTTACTCAATGGGAAGAGCCGAAAAGACGATGTGTTCGATAACTGTACCGGAAGTGTGTCAAAAAAATCGTCAAGTGTGTCAAAACAGGAAATTTGCATATTTTTTGCTTAAAAAACGTTCATTTTAAGTGATTACGAGTAGGAACATTGAATTTGGAGAAATCTTGATGGTCGGGATTGGTGTGTGAGACCAAAATCTAGATTATGGCATTAAAAGTTTGTCAAAAAAATGTTGTCAAGTGTGTCAATAGAAAGATTTTTATTTATTTTATTACCCAATTTTTTGGAAAAAAATAAAATCGTTTGTTTGAAATGAAGTTTTATTATTATTATTGAGAATTATGGCATTATAAGTTTGTCAAAAAAATGTTGTCAAGTGTGTCAAAAGAAAGATTTTTATTTATTTTTTTACCTAATTTTTTGAAAAAAAAAATATAATTTATTGTTTGTTTGAAATGAAGTTTTATTATTATTATTGAGAATTATGGCATTAAAGTTTGTCAAAAAAATGTTGTCAAGTGTATCAAAAGATTTTTATTTAGTTTTTTATCCAATTTTTTGGAAAAAAATAAAATTGTTTCTTTGAAATGAAACTGTCAAGTGTGTCAAAAGAAAGATTTTTATTTATTTTTTTACACAATTTCTTGGAAAAAAAATAAAATCAATTGTTTGTTTGTAAATGAAGTTTTATTATTATTATTGAGAATTATGGCATTGTAAGTTTGTCAAAAAAATGTTGTCAAGTGTGTCAAAAAAAAAATTTGAAATGAAGAGCTTCTCCATTGGCGAACCAATGAAGCGCATAGCAGGCTGCGTACCTTGAGATTAATAACGCCGAAACGACTACAGCTCAGTCATCGTGGATTTGATAGAGATATACCTGCCTCTTCAACACAAATACAGAATTGTACGCAAATTACGTGATGAAAACTGAAATGGAAAGAAAGCAAGTGGAAACCCCAGTGGCAAAAGAACCGCGATCAGCCTGTTCAACCCCACTTTCACTCCCACACACCCACACTCCCAGCTTCATGTACGCTCCCATCCTCCCACACACCCACGCTTACATTCAAAACCAGGTCCACATACACACTCATATAGCGATGCAATGTCCTACAATTCGTAGGAAAATTAATGACATAAAATTAATGATAAACCAATAAATGATGGATGTCGTATGGCACTACAAAGTCGTCGTAGCTCAGGTTATTGATATGACATCGGTGTATTAAGCTTATTAAACACGAAAACAACTTGTTTCCATCCAAGAAGTTCAGCTAAATCCATAGGTATATTACCACCGTAGATTAAAATCCATGCAAAAATATGAACTATCATAAATGTCCAATAAATGATGTTATTATTATCTGTATTGATGAAGCAAATTGTAAAGGATGATGTGCGACGCCAGTTGTCGATTAAAACCAATAAAACTCCACTCGTTGCCATATAAAAACATCGGTCTACATTTTCTAAAGAAAACTGTTTTCCAGATATTTTCCAAAAACTCGATTTTCATCAACGTAGGTCGTAATATAAATAATATCATTAAAGTCGTATCAGTCGATAATTCGTATATAATATTTTGCAATAAAAACTTATTACACATTAAATTATTTAATAGAATTTGCACAACAGTTATATTCGATTTCGGTTTGGATAGAAACAATATTAACTTCCCAATTGAAGTAAAACGTTAAACAAAATGAGATTATTGATATAATAAAGGAAAATATATTCTTTAATATCGCCATTGTTGCAAGTGGTATTTTAGTTTTAATATATAAATATATGTATAAAGTTAATTCATCAAAAATCAAACTGACTTTTTCGTGCAGTACTCGTTTTATGATGTCTCGCATATCTTCACTACCTGACTTCGCACACGCGCATCGACAGGCACACCCACATTCATTCACATGTACACCCATTCACGCGTATTCACACCTGTACGTTATAAAAAGTAAAAAAACTAATTAAGGTTCACTTACCCCATGATTATGTCCGGCAGGCCTCAAAGCCCCCGCGTTTAGCCCTCCATCAGCAGTGAATAATCCCACAGATAAGGTATTATTGTTAAAATTGCATAAATAAGATGTAACTGGTGCGCCGTATTAGCTAAGGCGATTATTGATAAACTTGTATAAATAAGTTGTAAATGTTGTGTCGCAATAGCTAGGCGATTGTTGATTAAACAAAAAAACGGATAAATATTGCATAAATGTTGATAGCTGATAAAATCGTGGAGATATTGTACCAATGTTGCGCCGCAATAACTAAGGCGATCGTTGACAAAATTGCATAAATATTGTATAAATGTTGCGCTGCTATAACTAGGCGATAGCTGATAAGTTATATGAATGGTGAATAAATGTTGCACCGCAGTAACTAAGGCGATTGCTGGTAAGATATGTAAATATTGTACAAATAAGGTACAACTGTTGCAACGCGAGGAGTAAGGCGATTATTGGAGCAGTATTGATAAAATGTCTAAAATATCAAATCATATGTTGTTCTAGATGTTGTTGCAGAGCCAAATTCAATCAAAAAATTAGTATGCCACGTCCAGAGTTGCGTCGCAATGATATGGCGGATATCGAAGCAATATTAATAAAAAGTATAATATACCAAATCGTAGGTTGCTCCAGACGTTGTTGCAAGGGCCAATTCAATTAAAAATTAGCATGACACTTCCAGGATTGCGGAGATTTTATTTGCGTTTGTCTGTTTTGTTCTTTTTCTCCCGAAATCGAAATGACTACACAATGGTAATCCATTAAAACATGACGTCGAATAACCTACACAACGGCAACTACAAAACCAATAAACAAACTCGATGTTTGGCAAAAAAAAATTATTCATCGACACTGATGTTACTGTAAACTTGCAACAAACGGTTCATACGAATCACATCCACAATACAAACACATAAGTTCCTTATTTTTTGTTTTCTTATTATTTTAATTATATTCCACACTAATTAAGCGACATTATAATTAACACACTTAAACGGCAAGCAAATTTGTTTAATATATGTAAATTTAATTTAATTTAATGTAATTACTATCAACAATTAATAAATTTTACTATAACCATAGAATTTTCTTTGTAATTTGTACTGTTAGTTTACAACCAGAGGTTATTATAATAAATTATATTTAATCAAAACCCGTAGGTGTATCACAAATGTCGTATTGCGACATGAAACAAGAAAATTCTTTTTATTTTATTTTACTGACCTACATATAAATCTTCGACGGTCAACTTTTATTTATTTTACACGAACATTTTGGTACACTAATTTGAAAAAAAATACATTAAATTTTTGCTGAACATTTAGGTTCTGGAAAAAATCATTTCAAATCATCAAAAAAAATGAATTTCCATGACACGTCAGCTCAATAGACGTCAACAAAAGAAAATCCAATCAGTTCAGAATGGAATAATAATAATAGACTAAGAGAGAGAAAACGCGATATATGCATCTCTTATATAGGAATTTAATATCAAAAATTGAGCTACAAAGTTTTTCGAAAGTGAAACTTACAGAACAAGGTTAGTACATTTTCCGTTTTAAAACAAAAACTGGTTGTTATTTTGTAATACATAAAATTGTAAGATAATTTCACGAAATAAGTTATTTACAACGCATTTGGAAGAAATATTAATATATTGCGATATTAGAATGGATTAAACGTATGTTCAACCGATTTTATAATGATTACGTAGTATGAAATAATAGCTTACAACCGTGGTACAGTAAAATCTAGATTTATAACGGAAAGAGAAATTGATAAAAATACCTATATAAGAAATATAATACGTTTTGAAGACAATTGCAAAACTGATTGTAGGATAATAGTTGTTAGATATTAAGACGACTGGACAAAAATGCACAGCTATTTGAGGTTTGAAAATTTTTAGAGCAGTTATGATAAGAGGTCCAGAAAATTCAAATTCCTGCCGTATGACGAAGCGATGCTGGTGGAAACGCAGTGTGAACCAATAATAGGATGTTGTAAAGAAAATACTATTGTTAATTGTTTTATGCTAAGAATAAATATGTGTAACGGAAACTATATGAAAACATGACTACAGGGTGGTTATTTTGTAGCGTTATCTCACTAGGTGAGATAAAAAGTGAGATAAAATATTTGTCTTTGATCGATTGTATTAGATAAAAGAAATCATTTAAACATAATTTTTTTATCTCACTATTTATCTCACCTAGTGAGATAACGCTACAAAATAACCACCCAGATTATGGACGAACAAGAAACTATTATGAACTACGCGTGGTAAGCGAAATTGGGATTTATGAGAAAACAGACATTGCATGAATCTGGAACTTTGCTGCTCTACGTCATCATACTCCAGTCTACATAACAGATTTTTATTTATTTTTTTACCTAATTTTTTGAAAAAAGAAATATAATTTATTTTTTGTTTGAAATGAAGTTTTATTATTATAGAGAATTATGGCATTACAAGTTTGTCAAAAAATAATGTCAAGTGTGTCAAAAATGATTTCATTTATTTTTAGCCAATTTCTTTGAAAAAAAAAAATGTAGCTGTTTTTATGACGTAAATGTAATTTAAAATGAAATTGGACATGGAAATTTTTGGATTTGTTATAGTTTTTGAAATATTTGAAATAATTTTGAAAAAGTTTGTATTTTTGATTTTGTAATAATTTTTGCAATATTTTTAGAATTTTGGAAAAAGTTTGAATTTTTAAGAATTTTTGAAATATTATTGGAATTTAGAAAAAATTTAAATATTTGATTTTATTCTAAATTTTGGAATATTTTTGGAATTTTGAAAAAGTTTGATTTTATTTAATTTTTACAATATTTTTGGAATTTTGATTATAATTTTCCGGCAACGTATTGATATTTCGTGATAGTTTTGTAATAAATTTTTAAACAGAGATAAAAAATACTTGTACTTTAACAAAGAGTTATGTTTGATATACATCGCTGCCCAAAACTATAAACCATGTCCTCATAAAAGTTTTTTGCCGAAAACTATATCAAAATCCTTAACCCAGACCGAAGTCGTGATATCTCAGAGCTGTGAGATTTCAGCCCCTCCATATTTTTAGATTTTAGATTCACAAACTCCACGTTTACAGTGACATAGCAAATTGGTAGGTGTAATTTAAATATGTGCTGTAAACATTGTTTATTTTAACAGCTACAACTAATTTGATATCCGGGTTAACTACCTATCAAATTATTTTTAATTTAATATTTGACGCTGTAAACACCTTTGCAAATCAAAATGTAAGATTTCTACACAGCCTCCTATTTCTAAAAATTTTTAATCATCAAATTTATTTTCTTCGTCAAATACTTTTCACCATTCAGATAAATAATTTGATAAATGGTCTAGTACTCATACTTTTCATTACTTTTAAAAACTTTTAAAAACAGACACCAATTTAAACTAATAAATTAAAATGTGTATAATAAATAATATAATAACAAAAGATTTAATATACTATCTACGCTGAAAACCCTATCATATATGACAAGATCTAAATTAATATACTATCTACTAATTTGCTATGTCGCTGTAAATGTGGTGTTATATATAGAATAAAAAATAATAATAATTAAGTATTTTAATTTTTTTATATTTTATTAATAATAGTTTTAATAATTATTTTATAATAATACTTACGTTTTTATAAAAATTAATATTGATAATATTAATATGAATAATTATTAATTTTTTATTATATATAATAATAAATATTTTTTTTTATTTTCTTAAAAAATAATTGTTAATAACCATTTTTGGTGCAATAAAATAGATGAAAAAATTTTTATATAGAAAATATTATTAATTTTCCACAATTTTTTTAATATTAGAGCAATTTCAAGCAAGTTCAGCAAATTTTTGGGAAATTTTGACTTAACCCCTTTTTATTTTGAATGTTTTTTGTTTATAGATAGTCTTTCATAAATAAAAAATACAAGCTCTCTTAGAATTTTTTTTTTCGACCAAGGGTCTTCACAGTGTGCCCCTCAATTTTTTTTTATTTTGTGATGTGAGTGCATTTTGACGAGCGATTGTAGAAAAACTACTCAATCGATTTTCATAAATGATATGTCGTTGAATAGGTTAGAACAAAGTTTTTAAAAATGTACACTGTTAATTTTTTGAAATAATTTTTAACGGTGTAACATAAGAAAAAACGGTGTAATTAAAGAAAAGATGGCGCTACACCTTTTTTTTTATTTAACTTAATTGAAGCTTATTTTATATCTAAGAACTTGTGAAAGTTTAGGACATGCGTTATTTTTTGTTTTAAGGATAAAATTCGTTGTGCATATGACTGTCGGGAATCAGTTTTTTTTGTTCTGAAGGAAAACTATAAAAATGACGTTATAAACTAAGAGATTTTTTTTATGTTAAATATCAAATATTTTATTATTAAATGAACTTTTTAAAATATTATAAAAATTATATATGTAGTACCTATAAATAAAATAAATACAGTTGTTAAAAATGATTTACTTATTTTACAAACAGAAGTTTCTTTTGAATAGGAAAACACTTCTGCAAAATGCGCTCACATCACAAAATAACAAAAAATTGAGGGGCACCCTGTGAAGACCCCTGGTCGAAAAAAAAATTCTAAGAGAACTTGTATTTTTTATTTATGAAAGACTATCTATAAACAAAAAATAATCAAAATTAAAAGGGGTCAAGTCAAAACGTTATTGAATTTTCGTGAAATTGCTCATTATGCAAAAACAAATTTAAATATCACTAAACAAACATGTAATAAAACAAACAAAAAATGTTAAAAATAAAGAATAATTTTTTTAAATCTTCAAAATAATGGCTGGTTTGCTAAAAATTTTCTTTCGCACATAGTTTTAGATTAAATTTAAGTTAATAATATTATTTTAATATTACCAATATCATATTTTAGAGGTTAGAAATATGGGCAGTGAAATTAGGTGTTTGTGTGTCTGTCTGTATATGTGAAAAATATCTTAGAAGTTACTAAACCTATTGATTCCCAATTTGGAACATATGTATCTGAGACCAATATCTCCTATGGCATTGATTTTTAGATCCGCAATTCATTTGTGATATTTTTTTTATTTTATATATTTTTTAATTTAATTTTATTTACATGTTTATTATTATATTTCTTTATTTTATTTCCGTTACATTTTTTATATTCAGCAATCTACGATAGTATTTCTCTTGGCTTTCGATAGTGTCGTTTAACAATTTTACACCGTTCTAGTAATTATTTCGTTTAAGCTATTTAACCGGTAGCTTGGTGGTTACTTCCAGTTTTACTTGGCAGATTACATACATATCACATTAAACATTGTAATTCCACAAAAGGGTATGTGTGTGCGTGTATGTGAATAAAGAAAAAATATCAAACAAGAATTTTCTCTGATAATCAATAGAAAATTAAATTATATAATTTCTTTTTTCTAATTGTTAAAATTTCTTGTAAGAATAAAAATATATTAATTATTTACCAGAGTCGGTGTTAATGCAATGAAAATTTTGTGAAATTTTTATTATAATAAACTTTTAAAACATAAATGATTATAAAATATTAAAAAGATATTATTTGTGTAGTGAAATAACTGCTACAAGTGGTGACCCCAGCGTGACATGAACACACAACCTTCTGCATTTGATTTTTTTAAAAAAAATTTCGAATTTTTTTCCTAATAATTTTTAATCCGACTTACTTATATTGACAGACGTTAAATTATATCAATAAACAATTATATAATTATAATTATTTATTAATATAGTTAATAATTTATTATTAATAATAAATATCACATATTACCCTCCAATACTGAACGAAATCTTTCCTCACACAATTTTTTAATTTATTTAGCTCCAAATCTAAAATTCTCCATTTTTGAAATTTAATACCAATTAATCATGGGTTGTGACGATAAAGACACTTCAGTGACAGATGAATAAAGAGGTAGTCATGCGTTAAATTTCAAATTAAAAGCGATGGCAAGCCTGATATAAGGTTTCTCCAAGCATAATTTAATGCTGGTCAAAATAAAACTGATTACTCAAAATGTTGGCACACCACTTCGGGTTACCTTCACAAATATTCAGTAGCATTGCTGATATAGTTAAAAACTCAACAGTAGACAAAAAGAATGTTGCCTTGAAGTCAGAAGTCAATAAACAACGCATGCTCTTTCTCAAGAAGATCGCTTGGAAAATATTCTAGAAAAAGCTAAATTTATAGGAGATGCAAGACCTTCTGCGCTATTGACAATTCAAACTTTAGGTGGTGATAGTTTCAGTAAAGATATTTAAACAAACATTGATTTTGTCGTCTTCCTCAGTTAGTACACTTAGCCACTTTTGCTAAGAAAGACGATCCGAAATTAGAAATAACCGCGTTTGCAGATCAAATTTATGATATTGGGCTCTTTCGTTCCAATATTGTTTGTGAAATTGGTCAATCTTTACGTGTGCCAGTATAAAATTTACCCAAAACTAATAAAACGGAAAACCAATTAGCATTAAAAAGTTTGGAATCGTGAATGAATAGGATATAGTCCATGTTATTCAACCTGAACAAATCTCATGGTGTTACCACAAAAAGAACTGGCCACTTAAGTAGTTTTTCTAGTCGACAATGGAGGAAACTAGAAGCCATTCTAAACAAGGCGTTGTTTACTGCCATTTAACTTTGGAAAACCACCTATATCTTCAGGAAATAACGATTATTTAAACTAGAAGAACCTGCTGTTAATGCGGCCAACAGTTGGGTCCTTTCAAACAGCCTCCTTTTTATCAAAGAACAGATCAACAAACTCCAATTTTTGGTCAAGACAAGGGCGATAATTTATTACCAGATATTGATTTTACATTATCAGCAGCCAATGGAAGCGTTATTTACATTTTTGGTATCAAACTTCTACAAGTCAACCGTGGGCCTCGGCAACATTTTATTCACCCCGATTTAGTCACTTCAGTGAACAAACCAATCCTGGGGCGGATTTTTTAAATAAGTTTGGATTTTTCGCTGATATCCGAAACAAAAAACTTATCAGTTAATGCTATGAGCGCTTTTATTGATATGCCAACCCAATTGCATCATGCCGTGGAAAAAATGGATACGGTTCTCTTCTTTGTGAAATTTTTACTAACTGAACTACCCAATTATAAAATGTCAGTCAACCTTACGGTGGTCTATCATATAATCTCCGAAGGTCAACTCCTTTCTTCCGACCACGTAGACTGGAACCAACAAAACACAAAGCAGCACAATTACAAATACAACACATGGTTGACCTAGGTATTACCCAACCGTCATCTACTCCAGTATCAGCAGCTCTTCACATGGTCATAAAAAATGACAATTGGCGCCCTTGTGGGGATTATTATTGACTCAACGCGGCAACTATTCCGTATCGTTAGCCAACTCTCAACATACAGAATTTTTCAATGCACCTACAAGGGTGCAAAATTTTTTAAGATCGATTTGGTCACAGCTTATTACTTAGAGTTCCTGTAACGCCGGAACATGTGCCTAAGATGGTAATTACAACCCACTGTTGCTTATATAAATTCAATCGTATTCTTTTCGGTCTTCGGAACGCTGCTCAAACCTTTCAACGCTTCATTAACGAAATGAACAAAGTTCCTTACTTCATTTTCGCATGCATTTATGATATTCTTGTGGCCAGCAAAAACGAGGAAGAGCACAAAACACACCTAAAAATCCTATTTCAGAGATTGGTACAATACAAAAGGTATCACGATAAAATCTGTATTTTGGCGTCAGCTTGTTGAATTTTCTCAGTCATGAAATCACTCTTGATGGTATCCATCTATCTGAAGAGCGCGTAAAAGTAATAAATGAGTTTCTTTGACCAACATCCATGATAACATTCACGAACATCCCGAAAACCGATTTTGTCGTGCTATTTTTGGCCGAAAATGAATAGTGATGTTGCTCAATGGTCAAAATCATGTGTCTCCTGCCAAAGGTCAAAAGTCACACAAACATACTAGATCTGAGCTTGGATGTTTTATCCTACCTTCTGGTAGGCCCGATCATATACATACGGGCATAATCGGTAGATTGCCTCAATCACCAAGCAATTCATATGTTCTCACAATAATTGACAGATTCACTCTATGGCCAGAGGCGTATTCAATGTCTGATATGTCTATTGCCACAATTGCTAGAATTTTCGTGGCATAATATCCCAAGTTTAACTTTAACTACGATTTAAGTACAGACATTCTCAAATAAACCTATTTTAGTTCTCTTCAGCATTAATTGCATCTAATTAATAAATTTTTGCTCTCAATAAACTTATTAACTCGTACATATTTTTATAAAAATACTAATTAACATCTAGTTAAAATCTCAAAAAACTATTTTCAGACTATTGATTCTTAAAATACTACTTTACACTTAAATAAGCACCTAAATCAACACCTTACTAAGTACCTATCCTATTCTAAAAACTTAATAAGTCCTATCAATTCTATCAACTTTAAAACTAACAACTAATTTGAATCTTCAAAAACTATTTACGATTACGATCGATTACGTTCGATTCCGATCATGGTACTTAGTTAAAATTAAAAATATAATAATAATAAAATTTGTAAATCGGATATCATTGAGAGCAGATATGATTGAGGGAACATCTAATATTTAACATTCTATAAGTAATAAGGAGTATATATTTTAAATTTATTTTTAACGCCTATTTAACTCAAACGGGATTTTGTTCCCGGTAACTCGCTTTTAGAGGAGTTATGTAGAGGTTTTGTATTGAAAGTAAATAATGTTTAAATACTTTTAATTCTAAATATTTAGTAAAGAATCTGTAGATTTTAAAAAGTAGTTGAATTTCGACTAGGGATATTTCCAGATTTGGCGTTCTTTTTTTTTCTCTAAATTGGCTATATTATTAGGCTGTTATCAAAATCAAACGACTACATACCACCCACAGTCCAATGCTATGGTAGAGCGGTTGCACAGGCAACTGAAAACGTTCTTCATGCAGCTGAATTGGTTTATGGGTAAGGACTTCAGCTGCCAGGAGAACTTTTCAGTCCAAACCAAACCACTACAATCGACCCAATAACTTTGTTGACCAACTTTGTTCTATAATGGATAATGGTTTTCCTAGATATACGACATTCGGTTAATAGACACATGTTCATTCCAAAAACGGTAACCCCTTCTGAGCATACTTTCTCTTGGGATTACTTTGTAATTCCTGCAGTCTTCTCTACCCAGAATGAAGGACCTTATAAAATAGTTCGCCGGTTCCATTAATATTTTATAGTGAACATAAAAGGAACGAATTTGTAGAAGTTAATATATTTAAATCTAAATAATCCCTATAAATATAAACGCTCAATTTACTCACCTGTCTAAACAATAATCGATAAAGTTAAATTGCAGTGCCATACGATTAATTAATTAATTCGAAAAACGAACCAACAAAACCTCGAAAATCGATGTCGTTTCATTTGATTTTCTTTGCCATTGGTAGACACCAAAAAATTTTTGGTTAGGAAACTTCACTTTCTCTTCGCGCTCTGAATAATCAATAAACAAAAGTAGTTTTTATTCGCCTATATATTAAAGTGTTACTTTATTACTGTGATTTGCGGCCTTAAAGTGTTACTTTTTAACCATATATTTTGTTGTCATAGCTTAGAGCATTCAAATCCGTATATTCGAGTATTCGAATATCCGATTAATTTGGGTATATTTTAAATATTCGTTATTCGAATATTTATACGCGAATACTCGAATATTTTTTATCTCCCAAAATATAATGGTTTTCCATCCCTTCATTCCTTTTTCAAACTTCGAAACTAAGAAATTTCAATTTTTTAAGGGAAATAATTTTATTACAAAAAGTGCTTGACGTATAAACTCCGCTTAATATTGCAGTCAAAGAATTTAGCAAAAAAAATTCAACACTTATGACAGGCACAGCCGAAAGCATATGCAAGTTCTTATTTACTTCTCTAACGGAACTGAACAGTAATTAAAGCAAAATCTTACTCAACGAAATTAGGAAACGAATGGATCAGAAAAGAAACAAAACAACCTTTATAACCTTATTTCTATATCTTGACACTGGATTATACCACATACGAACGAATATTTTCATTACGCAAAGAAAACTGTTGTGAAAACTTTCTCGCCTCCTCAGCCTTCAAATATGTACCAGATCCTAGCGATGAAAACAGTGATAACCAGTTGCCGGTATCTTGTAATATAAATGACGCACTTGCAGTGAACAATAAAAGTAAAAATATATTGCAACAAAAGCTGCAAGTAGCGATTAGCTCAATTACCGATTTCACGACACGAGATACAGTAACAGTGGTAATGAGAATCGCGGTTAATAGTTTAAAAAAACATTTGTGTGATTTAAATTCGTTCAACAAAAGAACAGATAAATTAGACAACTTGAATAATGCTCTATTGACTATCAGCCCCACTTCAACAAAAACTGAAAGGGGTTTCTCTGAACTCTCTCTGGTTCTCTGAACTGAAAGGGGGCAGGATATCTGAAATTAGAAGTAGCCTAATATTTAAACATCTAAATACACTTCTCTTTTTTGAATGCATATTTCAAGAAAATAAATAAAATCATAATATATTAAACCTGTTTGATTTTATCCATAGTTCTTAGTACTTCTTTTACTATTCGAATACTAACCGAATATTCGGATATTTAAAGAAAAAGTTATTCGATATTCAGATAACTCAAAATGTCGAATAACTGAATGCACTAATAGCTATTAGCTACGTCCAAAAAAGTAAAAAACATTTGTATTTGTTTAAATTCTATAAAAAAATTTTTTTATCAAAGCAACCCTTAAATTCAAAATTTCGTAATCCAATTAAAACAGTTGTTATCATTTGTTGTCATAGTTATTCAATAATTTCGAAAAAATAACAAATATTTTATCAAAGGTAGCTTGTTCCACATATTTTTATTTCAAAATTTATGCAAATTTATAATTTTTATTTAGAATAAATATTTCGCTTGCGGCGAATAAAAAATAGTATATGATGCACGGCCGTAAGCTATTTTGGATTTAATGTGGGTGCAAATCTCAGCTTGCGCCTCGATTTGCAAACTCCACATACGTCCAAAATCTTTAGCTTTACGTCCTAGCATCATAATGTACTATTGTGTGCTACTTGGAACGAGATAAATTTCTTCCAATTATTTTGATTATAATAATATCATGTTAAAACTTTGATGTAAAATAAATTCGCTGTATTGAATAAAAATATGTGCAAACTAATTTCTTTCACACTGCCAATTGCAAACTGCCTTAGTTTTATTTTTTTGTTGAGGGGGCCATGTAATTTCACAAAAGGATCTGTATGTGTGAATAAAGAAACAATATTAAACAAGAATTTTCTCTCATAATAATTGTTAAAATTTCTTGTAAGAATAAAAATATATTAATCACTTACCAAAGTCGGTAGTCACCACTTGTGTTATGAAATAAGAAAAATTATTTTATTGTAACAAATGCACTAAAATATCCAATTTTGGTCTAAAATAAAATAAACGAAAAATATATATGTCGCATATATTAATATACCTACAAAATATTTTTAATTCTTTGAAAAAGAATTTTGTGCTGTTGTATGAGTATGCTGTTGTTTGAGTCAAACATTGATCCCAAATATTTAAAAGATTCAACTCCCTCAATTTGTTCATCGCCGCACATCAAATCTTTCTTCTCAGCCTTTCTTGAAACATTCATATATTTGGTTTTATTGTAGTTAATTTCAGACGCGTTTCGGATATAAATATCCATCATCAATGAAAGAATTTATATTTATGACAATATAATCTAAAAATTTTAGTTTGTTTCTAAAAATATGTATACTATATTAAACATAAAAAATTCAAATCAAAAATGAGAAAATTTAAAACTATAAAATATGGCAAGAACAAAAGAATAAAGAAAGGTATTAATTTATAATTAAATTGCATAAAATATTAGAACTAAATGAAAGTTGTTCATTTAAAATTAGAAATGGTGACTTCTTTATAGCTTTATATATTTCAAACTCTTCCATTGAATCCATGAGAGGACCTTTGTTACAAAAATGTAAAACTTTAAAATTATTTTTGAAACTTGTACATGTATGATTTTCGTTGGTTAGATGTTGAGCAAAAATAGATTTTATATTAAGAATGTTTTTTCTTTTAGGCAAATGTTCCGAAAATCTTTTTATAAATTTTCTACCTGTTTGGCCAATATAAAATTTATCACAGGAATCACAATTTATTTGATATATGCCAGAGCATTCTTCTAGTTTAGGTTTTTCTTTGAATTTGAAATTTTTATAGAGATTGTTAATTGTTTTGAAAGAAATTTTAAATTTGAATTTTTTAAATTGATTAGTTATTATGTTGGGAAGCGAATTTGTGTAGTTTATAGAAATATATTTTAAATCTGTATTAGTGTTCAAACTGTTTATAGATCTATGATTGTTTATTCTTTTTGAATTTTTTTTTTTTTTTTTTTTGTTTTGACGTATTATTGATTTTTATTATTATGAAAATATTCGTTACAATTTTTAAGAGTACAGTAAATTTTTTAATATTACTTTTCAGCTTCAGTATAAATATTGTATTATTTATGAATAATTTTGTTTTTATAGTATGGTACAATGAAGGAAAATTTGTATGAAAAAACCTTTCTCCAATAACTTAACCTAATAACTATAACTACTTAACCTAATAACTAAAACTAATTAAGGGGCTTTCTTGGTGAACGAAGTTGTAGAATCTCATTCACCAATGGATTATCAATATTATTTAAGTTTTGATACAATTTGTTTTTGCGTTTGTTAATATATGTTTCTATTAGATCGATGTTGTGTAATTTGTGTAACTTGTATGTAGAATAGTGCCATGGTTTGTTATAAATAATTTTTAATATTTTATTTTGTGTCCTCTGAAGTTTAAGTCTATTAGATTTTGCACAGCATTCCCATACTGGAATACCGTATGTTAGATTTGGTATAATCACGGATTTGAAAAGGATCAATTTATTTTTAACATTTAATTTCGAGTTTCTGTTTATAAAGGGATAAAGCATTTTTATTACGTTTCCCATGTTATTAATTCTTTCAGAAATATGATCCGAGAAGGTTAGTTTTTTATCAAGTGTTATACCTAGGTACTTTAAACTATTTGACCATGAGATGTTTTTACCGTTTATAACTATATCTCTGCTGGGAAGGCTTAGTGTTTTTCGCTTGCGTGTAAAGAAGCATGTTTGATATTCGTTAACATTGACCCTTAATTTCCATCGATCAAAGAAATTATTGACTTCATTAATTGCTACTTCAAGTTTATTGACGATATGATTTGGATCTTCAGAAGATGTCAAGATAGTTGTGTCATCAGCGAAGAGTGAGTATTCACAATCACTAGATCGTGGCAGATCGGCGGTGTAGATATTATAGAGCAATGGACTAAGCACTGCTCCTTGTGGAGTTCCGGAAGGAATTGCGAATTTTTTGGATTTTGTTCCTTCAATATTAACGTTAAAATATCTGTCGCAAAGAAAACTGCGAATGATTTTTACAAGATAGATAGGTGTTTCGATCTTGAATAATTTGTGAAGAAGACCGTCATGCCATATAGCGTCGAAGGCTTTTTCGATGTCTAGCAACAGCATTCCCACTGATTGTTTGTTCTTAATTTTGTGTTTTATTAGTTTGGTTACTCGTAACAATTGATGATTTGTTGAGTGGCCTGTGCGGAAACCAAATTGTTCGTGTGGTATTATGTTTTTGCTTGAAACAAACTTATTAAGTCGAGCATAGATTACTTTTACGAAAATTTTGCTAAAGCCACTTAACAAACTAATTGGTCGGTAGCTTGTTGGACTAGTAGGATCCTTTTTTTGGTTTAAAAATTGCTATGACATTTGCGTTTTTCCAGGCGGATAGAAAATATCTTATTCTCATGCATGCGTTGAAGATAAAAGCAAGAGCTACAAATAGCTTTTTAGGACTTCGTTTTAAAACTTGATTATGTATATTATCACTACCGCAAGCTTTTCTGTTTCGTAGTCTTTTTACTATTGTTAACAGCTCCCTGTGGTTTGTGATTTTATCAATTTCCCATGAAGTAATTGAACTAATAAAAGTTTTACTATTTAAAACTGCTTTGGTCGTTTCTGGGTCATTTATATTTTGGTTAATGACATGTGCTTGATAAAAAACTTCACCGATTGCGTTACATTTTTCTGAAGTTGCTAAGAGGATTTTATTCTGAAAATTTAATGGGGGTATTTTTTTGGAAGGTTTACCGACAATTTTGTTAAGATTCCATAATTTATTAGATCCGGGTGTTATTGTTTCTAATAATTTCCCCCCGTTTATTCCTGATGTTGGTGATAGAATTGCGTATGGCTGCATTTATTTTCTGGTAATTCACCTTATTAATTGGATTTCTTGTTCTTTGCCATTGACGACGATAACAATTTCTTATTTTAATTTGCTGTACGATTTCATTAGGAATTGAAGACTCTTGAGATTTCAGCTTTTGCTTGGGTATATATTTTTCTTGGGCTTCAAAAATCAGATCTGTTAATCGTTTTACTTCATCGTCTATGCCTTCTGGAGAATTAATTCGATTTTCGATATCAAAAATATTAATTTTGGCTTTAAGGAATAAATAAAGAGAAGCCCATTTAGCTTTATTAAAATTGTAACGCATTGATGAAGTTGCACATATATTTGGAGAAGTGTTTAGCAACTCGAATACAACTGGTAAGTGGTCAGAAGACAACTCAGTTTTGGCAACCGGTTGAGAGATAATGTGTGGAATATTGTGCAAAGCAAGGTCAAGTGTCGATGGGTTGCCTCGACTAGAATTCGGACAATAAGAAGAAGTATTTGGGAAACTAATGTTGAATCTACCTCTTGACATTTCGTCATACATAGCATTTCCAGCTCGATTTGATCTTCGACAGTTTCAGAATCTATGACGACTGTTAAAATCTCCACAAATAACGAAGCTATTTTGACTATTTGCTATTTTACGTAAATCCTTTTTAAATTGCTGAATTTTGTCAACATTGATCTTAGTAGCTAAAATAAGAAAATAGCAAGAAACAATAATTATCTCACCATGCTGTGTAAACACTTTTAAACCTAATGATTCAATAACTGATGTGTCAAAGCTAGGTAGTAGTGAATGTTTAATGTTTCGTTTTATGAAAATTGCTATACCGCCCCCTGGTTGTTGTTGTCTATCATTTCTATAGCAAATATATTCACTATTTTTTAAGAGTTTCAAATTAGGTTTTAGCCATGTTTCGTTCACCAAGAAAATGTCAATTTTATTTATATCTAAAAAATAATAAATTTCATTAATTTTATTGGAAATGCTTTGCGCATTCCAATATACAATTTTTATATTATTTAAATTATTTAACGCCATAAAGGTACTTAACGGGCTTTCAGGCTATGACTTGAAATTGTTGTTCCTTGTTCCTGCAGTGTTTTAGCTGGGAGATGATGTCGTTTTCTAACCTCATTATTTGTTCGACTGTAAATAGATCACTATTATTATGGTTATTGAAGTTAGTGATATTTGAATAATTTGTAGTTGTAGTGTTTGTGATCCGCTTAGCATTTTCTAACGGCAGTTCGCAGAGTTTCTGGTTCGGATTTAATGTTGGAAAATCCAAGCTATTGAACACAAAGCTAGGTTTGCGACTAATGTTTCGTTTTTTTGTTGTTTTTTCCCTTATTTGTTGGTACTCTGCAAGCTTTGGACATTCTTTCGAATTGGATTTGTGTGATTGTGAGCAATTGGCGCATTTTAATATCACAGGCTCACTTGGATTATCTTGTTGAGGACATTCAGTTGTGAGATGCTGATTGCTGCAGTACATGCATCTCGATGGAAGATTACAATGTTTAGCTCCATGACCATAAAGCTGGCAATTTCTGCACTGGGTGGGACCAGATCGCCTGTTAATATAGTTGTTCCACTGTACCATCACGTTATATATATGTTTTGTTTGACGAAGATTTGAAATATTTGTAGTACCAGGCTTAAAGTATAAAAGATACGTCATTCGATCGATGTATCGTTGATTTTTAATATTAAGTTTCTTAGTTTCAGATGGTTGATCAACTCCTTCGTGTTTCAACGCTGTTTCAATATCTGTTATGCTCCAGTTTGGTAGTCCGGAGAGAACAAACTTAATAAGTTTGTTTTCTTTTTTTTCAAACGAATAATACATTTTAATGTCCTTTTTCAGCGCAGCAATTAACTCATTATAGTCTTTATCGTTTTCCAAAAGTACTTTAACTCCCACAGACATAAACTTTAATTTGTATTTTGTAATATTATTATTTTTTATTAATGCAAAGTTGAAATTACTTTTAATATTATTGGAAGTATGATTTCTTTATTTGGGCTATTATTTTGAAAACGTACATTTTCTTGTTGATTTTTAAATTTTTGATTTTTAAAAAATCTAAAATTTTGATATATTGTTGGCATTGACAAAAGGAAAAGAGTTATTTCTGCTTTTATTTTTTGTGTACTCTGAATCGGAGTTATGCGCGGTTGAATTTTGAGGCTTATTCACGTAGTTTTTGGTAATGGTGGCAATGTTTTGTGAATAGGTGCCACAAATTTCATCCGACTTACGTATATTTTTGCAAGTAAAAAGGAAAATAATTGAATAATTGAAATAAGTAAGTTTAAAATTAATAACTTTTCTCTTTTCCGCTAGGCGGCGCGTAAAACCTTGGTTTACTTCAAAGCTCATATCTCAAAAAGTGGGCTTTTTTTTTGTTTTTCACAAATTTTAAAGTAAACGTATGCAGCTATGAAATTGAGAAATAAAAAGTCAGCAATTCAATATGGATTTTTTCTTACGATTTTTTAAAGTTTGGTATATGAAAAATTCACATGTGTTTTTTTATTAAGTTAATAATCCTGTACTAAATGTGGATCTAATAAATTAAACATTTCATATTTTAACACCTGCAATAAATTTGAACCATTTTCTGTGCGGTTAAATGGTTAAAAACTTATTAAAAATTAATTTAAGTTAAGTGGTAAAATAAAGGAATTTAAATTATTAAAAGGGTGTGTAAAATGTTTATTCATTTTAAAAAATGTCTATTCAGCCCCTTTTTACTAATTAAAATCTCATTAGAGGCTCATAACTTTAACATTTAAAATTTCTAATGACGCCCACAAACGGTTTTTGACCAAATTATACTTGCATCCAATCAAAATATATTAAATTGTAGCTACCTAATTTTACCTGATTCTACCTATATCAAAACTATTTCAAGGGTATATATATATATTGATTGGATTGCCTTATAATTAATTATATTCCAAAATATTTAGAAGACATAACGTTTAGAAAAGATAATAATAGAAATGCCTTTCAAATTGTACTGTAACTTGTACGGTCTCAAAAATCATAAGCGGACATCAAAAAATGTGAAACTGGTCACACCAGCTGTTATTCAAAAAGCTGCGACCCTAAATTTTCTTTTGCGTGATGACCAGTTTGTATGTGAAACACGTCGCACTAATATCTATAAAAATAAGGTAAATTTAACTATTTTATTAAAATGAATAAAAATTCATATGCAACTAATATTTTCTACACAGCAGCTTTCATGTTCGGAAACTATCGATAGTGAAATTATTTCTATAAATCAGGATGTTGAAAATGTTAAAACGAACGAAAATATTCAAATACCTCAAGCATCTTTAGATCCATCACCAGTTTCGGTTGATACTATATCTCCACCAGTTCCTGAACTACTTAATGACATTTTAGAAGATATTAACAATGTTCTTGGAAGGCTAGCCGAATCTCCTATCAAACAAAATCATATTACAACAGGAAGTTATAAAAAAATTGCAAGTGTCACATCGGCAATAAGTCAAAGAATATTTCAAGTAGATTCAGTTAAAGTGTTATCACCAAACGAGGAATGTGAATATACATCATGGCTTATGAACCTTAAAAAAGAGTTTAAAGATGCCAGCTGTAAATCAAAACAAGTGTTTTTGTTGACAACTCTACCACGTAAATTTTGGTCAAATCATAGTATCCAGGATGAATTTAATGCATCAAGACGACTGGTAGAATTCGCCATGGATCTGTTGGAAACAGTAGGTCCTTACAGTTGGCCTCAAAGCAAACAAGTGCACAGTTTGTCACAAAATATAGTAAAACAAATTCAAACATACTTCTTATCAGAGGAAATTAGTAGAACAATGCCTGGCCTTAAAGATGTTGTTACTATTACAGAAGGATCGACAAAAATTAAGAAATCAAAGCGGTTGGTGTTATGGACCCTCACCGACATCTACGAAATGTTCTTGGAAGAAAACAAAGAACTCAAGGATTCCACTGTTTTTTACCGGATAACACTACACCCGATAAAATAATTGCCAAAATGTTTTCTTTTTCTGATGATCATAAATATTTCAATTTAAAAGCAAAAAAAAATATATAAATTAATTTTTTAATGTATTTATTTATAATATTGATTAAATTATAATGTTTATAGGAAAAATATTTTTTAATGTTTTTTTCTAATGTTAGTGTTGGTGATGTATAAATTATAACAAAATCTTCGATCATTGGGATCTCCAATTCTTATTCTGAATAAAAACCTGTTTCTCAATCAGAAATACACAAAAAATGGTTCAAATTTATTGCAAGTGTTAAAAAATGAAATGTTTAATTTATTAGATCCACATTTAGTACAGGATTATTAACTTAATAAAAAAACACATGTGAATTTTTCATATACCAAACTTTAAAAAATCGTAAGAAAAAATCCATATTGAATTGCAGACTTTTTATTTCTCTGTTTACTTTAAAATTTGTGAAAAACAAAAAAAAAAAAGCCCACTTTTTGAGATATGAGCTTTGAAGTAAACCAAGGTTTTACGCGCCGCCTAGCGCGTAAACTTACTTACTTCAATTATTCAATTATTTTCCTTTTTACTTGCAAAAATATACGTAAGTCGGATGAAATTTGTGGCACCTATTCACAAAACATTGCCACCATTACCAAAAACTACGTGAAAAAGCCTCAAAATTCAATCGCGCATAACTCCGATTCAGAGTACACAAAAAATAAAAGCAGAAATAACTCTTTTCCTTTCGTCAATACCAACAAAATATCAAAATTTCAGATTTTTTAAAAATAGTTGTTTTTTTTCGATGTACGTTTTCAAAATAATAGCCCATTTTTGTTATTAGTAACTGTATTATGTTGATCTATTTTGTCGTCAATTTCTGTGACGTCATCAATCGTATTATTATCAAAAAGATCAAATCGATTTTGAACTGGAATGTTAATTTTGATTTGAGTTGAATTGTTTTTTGGCTGATTACAGCTATCCGGTTTTAAACTTTGAGTTTGTGACATGTTATTCAGTCCTTTAGAGCGTTTTGTAGATGTGTTGGTTAATTTTGAGATTTGTTGAGAGTTATGACTCATTTTTATCACGTATTCCTCGACCTTGGGGAATTTATTAATTAACTCTGCTTCTCTTAGTATTATTTTCACACTCGTCTTCACTCACTGCTTATTATGACACAGTTGCAAAATCAATGATTTTACAAGTTGAAAAAATTAATAAGCACTCTTGTATACGAATTAGCGTATTTTGAACAATTTATTTTATTTCAATTATTTAATTTGAAACGATTCGCTTCAGTGTTAAGTTGAAACTGAGTCTTTTTGAATTTCGATTTAATATTGTTACGTTTTTCACACCTTACTTCGAATTGGCCTTACTCACTATTCGATAAACGTAATTCCCAATCTCTTTCTGAGTTCGATCACTGATTAGTAAGCAAACACACCAGGTTTTATTAAGTATTCAACACCTTAATTGTTTCACAACAACAGGAAAACAATGCAGCAAACAATATTCTTAACTAGAATATTCTTTTAACAGCTTCAGAAACTCCAACGGTTTATTGTAGAAATTTCCAGTAACTCAACGTTCAAAATAATACACAAATTATTTCTATTCAATAACACTTATAACTTTATTCACTAATTTAAAGATCACTTTTATAATTTTAACTTCACAATCGCAGGTTTAAAATAAACTAATTCAAAACTACAAGAGGTAATTTTCTTATATACCTTCTGCAATACTTCTAGATAATTCGACATCACTTTCCAGAAACCTTGAGAAAATATTAGAATATTCGATTATTTTACGTTATGTTGATTTGATTCATAAAATCGTTTATGTTGACCCTATTTCTAAGAAGAGACAACAACAACAATATTCATTTCATTAATTTGTCTGTTGTGTTTTGTTGATTTTATTTTCCTGGAAGTGACCGTAATCGTCTAGATTTTTCTGAATCGTAACAATATTTTATCAATAATATTTGAGTTAAATCCGTTTTTAATTGCTATAAATTTCATTGTGTTTAATTCATTCTGGAAATTTAAATGATTCATTGGAATAGTAAGTAATCTATTAACAAATGAATTATAAGCAGACATTTTTTGAGAATATGGATGGTGCGAACTAGAGTTCATTGTAATATCAGTTGTAGTAGGGTTTCTATAAATTTTAAACTCAAAATTGTTATTATATTTTGATATGGTTAAATCTAAAAAATTTAACATGTTGTCTTTTTCAATTTCAAGAGTAAATTGTATCTTTTTGTTAATTTTGTTCAAATAATATTTGAAAATTTCAATTTGCCGAGAAGTTCCCTTAAATAATAAAAATATGTCATCAACGTATCTTGAATATGAAATAATTAAATTTTGATATTTATTTGAATTAGAAAAAATAAATTTATTTTCAAAATGGTTAAGGTGTATATTGGCTAATAATCCACTTAATGGTGAGCCCATTGCAAGTCCTTCTTCTTGACTAAAAAATTGTTTATTGAAAGTAAAATAATTTTCATTAATGATATTAGCTCCATAATTTTGCAATCACTTAAAGTTCCTCTATTCTTCAAATTATCTTCCAAAATTTTGATGGTATCAGAAACGGGTATGTTAGTATACATATTAGAAATATCGAAAAAAATCATTTTGTATTGTGGTAATAATTTAATATTGTTGATTTTTTCAACAAAATCTAAACTATTTTTGATTGAATAATTATTAATAAGTATAATATTGAAACTAATAATTTTAGTGATAAATTTTGCAATTTTGTATGTAGGTGCCGTAGTATAATTTATGAGAGGTCTTATAGGAATATTTTCTTTATGTAGTTTAAGGATAGAGTTTCGCCACCATGTACAATCATTTCGGATGTTATATCGTCGATACCAGGTGCTTTATTGCGTTTTAATTTTGACAGCGCCGCTTCGAATTCCTCTTTGGTTGGTTCGTCTACATGTACCTTTGACGCACGAATAAGCTTTGCTCGTCGTCCGACTTGTTGCTGGTCACTTAAGTTGAGAAGATTCTCAAAATAAGCGGCTCAAGTATCTAAGATATGTTTAAGGTCTACTTGTAGCTCTCCATCTTCGTTTTTAATAGCAATTGATCTCGTTTGAGGGCCCTTCCTTAAGATTTTAACCTGTTGAAAGAAGTTACGCGATTGATGTTCCTCCTCACACTGTCTCTTCCACCATTCTCTCTTCGTTAGTCTACATAGCTTTGTAACGGCTTCTCTTGCCAGTTTATAGTTCTCCTTCGTGGACCTGGTTTTGCGTCCTTGTAGACACTTCAGATAGCAATCTCTTTTGTATTGAATAGCGTCAAGGCATGCTTGATCCATCCATGGCTTTTCAGTATTCTTTAATGATGAGATGTTAAAACGTTTCCATTGATTGAAATTGGAATGCCTAGAATTGGGAAGTGGAACATTATTGTTGCACATACAAGGAAGTGGTCACTTCCAATGTATGCAGTAAATTGCCCACACTTCTAAATGTTTTAGGAAAAGTTGGAAGTAGGGGTTGGAGGGAGATTTAGTAACAACAATGCTGCTAGATTTCATTCAGCACATAGAAGAGCGCAAACAGTATTGGCTCAAAATTTTTATTTCAAATATTGTTATTGTGGTACCTAAGACAATGGTTCAATTATTTAAAGAACCAGAAATTCTGCATCGGCAGCAATTTTCGTTTGATAACCATCTGTTTGACACTATAGATGCTAGTATTATGTGAAACTCACCAAATAATCTGAAATATAGTATGATCCTTTAGCTTGTTATTCAGAAGGGCTAAAATTGTAATCATAATTCTTTAGTGCAACCAAAGTATCAGTTTTCATATCTATATTTTGGTATCTTTTAGAACAACTTTGGTACAAACTTGAGACCTGTTTGGGTTCAATCAGCGACAATATAGATACATGTTTGCATCTTACAGTACTGTAGGGTATGGCGATGACTTGTGATTCATAATCAGATAATTTTATAACTTAATAAAACCAGAATTGTTAATCTAGGTTTGATGATCATCAACAAATACTGACAAAGGCAGTGGAGGGAGTCTTGCGCTTCCTTGCGCACAGCCTTAAGATGTAATAACCGTAAACTTACGTTGTCCTCCATATCTGGTGAATGACAATAAAACTTGTTTTGAACAAACTAATATGAAAGTTTTTTGTAGAAAAACTGTAAGAATGCCTTCCGGAGATGTATTTGGCCAGAAGGATTCTGGAATAGTATTTATCGTTTTGTAGACAACTTTCAAGCTTCTTTCTGGAAAGGGCTGTCTGTGCAAGTAGCACTTAAAGCTCCATATATGAAAAAAAAAAAAATTTGGATCCAACAGTAGCTTAAAGGGTTAATTTAGTAAAAACTAATTGAGCTAAGGCAACACAATACTAACAGCAGGTTTTTTTTATTAATTTTAGTAACGTTTCTTATACTTGGTAGAAATTGATGACCGTGAAAACCATTTGATAAGATATCTATCTTCTGATTTCAAGGAACAAACAAATATTAGAGCTCGTAACAGATTGAAAGTTGTTGTTTTTTAGTTATGATTTTGAAGCAAAAACCTGAAACAAAACGAAAATTTCCATCCAGATCAAAGGTTATGCAAGGCATATTTGGTGACTGCTGTTAGCAGTAATAATATTCCCAGCATAATATTCTCATAATAATATATATTGTTCCCAGCATTGAATAAGCGCTAGACCCAACTGATTTGCACACAACACCTTAATCATCGATCAAAAATAAAACAAATATCTATGTTTGAAAAAAAATCATATCATAAGCCATATATCCATTTTGTACCAAAAAATATTATTCATATGCATAACAGTTCCTCCATACATATCTTTCAATCTAAATCCCGCCCATTTTATTACATAACAATATTTTTTACTTCATATTAAATCATAAAATTATTTCAATATATAAAATTTTATCGTTATCATTATAAAAAAAATATGATAATAATCGAATTAACAGTTGAAAAAAAAAATCAAACCACACAACAGATATGAAAACCACCCAACACAACAAAACGAAAAACTAACAAAAAACTACTTTCCCCTTGATGATGGTTAGCTCTGTATTTTATATAAATATATCTACATTTATTTTTATTAAATTTATGTTTTCTGTGTCTGAGGGGGTTGCGCAATAATATTATATCAAAACAGATAACATAAAAAAATAATTTTTCTGTTATATATCGAACCAATAAAAAACCTTTAACCGGGGTTTGCTCATTTTTTTCGTATCTCGTGGATATTGCAACCTATATAAGAATATAGAAAAAAAGAAAATATTTTTTTCCGAGATGAAATGAAACAAAACAAAAAAAAAGAAAATTATCGTCCCATACTAACCCTCATACAACCCAACAAAAACCGTACGATGCTGTACCCAGTTTTATTATTATATATCTCACAAATTCAGTTATGAAATATAAAAGAAAATTTTTTTATTGCTTTTCTTTTTCCATATATAGAAATACATAAAAACTTTCTTGTTTTTTGTTGCTCTTTTCATATAACTTGACCGCATGCGTAATATTTTCATTTCTATTTTTTCCAGGTTTTGTTATGTTGAGTTCTTTTTTTGTGTGGATGGGTGATGTAGTTTTTTCTTGGCTAATAATGATGACAAGTCGGAAAAAAAAGACTAAACAAAAAAAAATATGAAAATGAAAAATTGGTTTTCATTGGAAAAATGAAAAAGTGAATTTTCATTTTATTTTTTTTTTTCTTGGTTTTGAATAGTCATTTTTATGTTCGAGAACAGAACATTTATGTGAAGGGTGAAGATGGTTTTACAAGAAATTCTTTTAATTTAATTTAATTAATTATATTTACGTTGTAAATATTGGTTAATGGAGTTTGTGATATGAAACCATCGTGTCGTGGAGATGAAATAAATTTCTTATCTTTCCACTAATCAACAATTATCAACAGATGATGGTTGTTGCTTTCATTGGTAAGTTGTAACGAGCGACTAGTTATCGGTTGGATTTACCATAAGTAATCCTGACATCAAGAAGAATTGAGTTTGCTCCGTCTAGCTTCAGTACGTGAATTCAGTAGACGTTATCCTCGTTATAATTATTAGGTTAAAACAAAGGTTGAAAAGAAATGATGCTCTGACGTCCCAAAAGACAAAAAGAACAAAGAACATCTCTGCTCTCCATCAACTACGACTATACAATTTCATTTTAAAAAAAATTGATTCATTTCCCATGCTTGATGGTCATCTCGACGCCGCCCGCTACATGATTCACAGAAACTATTAATTCACATTTTTTAAAAATAAAAGAATTTGAATAAAAAAGGTTGAATAAATTATATAAATAGCTGAATTTGTTGCCACGAAACCTGGATTATTGTTGAATAAATTATGTAAACAAATGAATTGTTGTACTGAAACCAGGTGATTGTGTAAATGAATTTTTATAAATAAATAAATGTTTGCACCAAATTAAACAGGTGAATAGATTATGTAAATGAATGAACTGTTGCACCACAGGCTGGATGGGTAAGGATAATTGCATCATTTGCGGTTGATGTCGTAACTGATTTCAACTAAAAATTACTATTGTTTGTAACAGAACTATCATAACTGCTATGGTTTTCACAAAACACAACCTTTATTGACGATCTATTAGATAAGGCTATATATTTTTGATTGACAGCCCTCAACACAAAACTACATTGTCTTGTTGCTACAGACATGAAATACAATAGAGGCTGCTCTTGAAAATTAAAGCCCACTAAGGAAAAAAGTAAATAGTTTGCTATTGCAAATGGCTATGGCAAAATGTTGTTTATTGCACATAGAATTTTATTTTCACTAAATATTTAAATTGCTAGACTTTCATTGGCGTTCGTCACAGCAGGATACACATTGCATCAGCCCTTTGTAATGCTTTTCTAGTGTAAATTGCAGCAATCTAGTACAAACACACTCAAACAAAGAATTAATTACAATAAATTTTGTGGGCTGTAGTTTTACAAAAATTTGTAAAGTATAAGTGGGGCATTCTTTGCAACTCGGAGACCCCCCGCTCTCCAGAATTGGTTTTGAATTTTCGGAAGGTTTATGGGCAGGTATTGTAGTTTATTGTCTCTAGTTTCCAATGCCATGTGCCCCTTTTCAAAATTCAAAATGGCGGAATCAGTATGTCGGCTACAGGCTTACGGCCTCACTCTGAAAGTATAGGAATTTGGCTGTCAACACAAATTTAAAAATATAGAGGGGCTGAAATCTCACAGCTCTGAGATATCAAGACTTCGGTCTGGGTTAAGGATTTTGATATAGTTTTCGGCAAAAAACTTTTATGAGGACATGGTTTTTAGTTTTGGGCAGCGATGTAAATCAAACATAACTCTCTGTTAAAGTACAAGTATTTTTTTATCTCTGTTTAGAAATTTATTACAAAACTAATACGAAACATCAAAACGTGGCCGGAAAATTATAACAGATCATAAATTAACATAATTTAGTGAAAAAATGATACACTTGGGAAACTACTCAAATACCTCTCCATTTAGCGTTTCGAGAAAATATTACAAAATCACAAATTCATATTCCTTTCAAAATTCCAAAAATATTCCAAAGATTAGAATAAAATCAAATATTTAAACTTTTTCTATATTCCAATAATATTCCAAAAATTCTTAAAAATTCAAACTTTTCCAAAATTCTAAAAATATTGCAAAAATTCTTACAAAATCAAAAATTCAAACTTTTTTCAAAAGTCCAAAAATTATAATAAAATCAAAAATTTAAAATTTTTCAAAATTCTAAAAATATTCCAAAAAATCTTACACAATCCGTTCAGCGGTTTTCTATATTTCGTAGGTCGTGACGGCCGGACGGCCGGCCGACAGACAGACACATTTTTCTTTTGCTTTTTTAGAATCAGTAGGTCCTAAAACGTGGAGAAATGCCAAAAAAGTGGGGGTAAGAATTTCACTTTTAGCTCATGAATACTTAGGCCTTTCAGACCGAAGTAATATCAATATATGCGTTTGTGGGCTTAGAATGTTGGTAATTGTAAGTAGTTCCAAATTCCGAGGGGTTTTTAATTTTTTTTCAAAATGGTGGATCCTAAACTAATTCTGGAGAGCAGGGGGTCTCCGAGTTGCAAAGAATGCCCCAAGTATTTTTCTTTAGTGTACTATACTGTGAATTCAAGTTTCTGAATGGGTCAGAGGGATTGTCTGTTTTTGTTATAGGGCCGCTAGGGATTACTCGTGAAAATCATTATCATTGATACTTTATCATTGATCCCTGATTCTGATTCCATCTCTTTTGAGCATCTAACAGTTCGATATAGAAAGACCCACAACGTGAAGGGAACAGTTTGAAGGATATGTTGATAAGCTCTTAAAAATAAGAGCCACAACTACCTGACTCTTCAAAACCACAATAAATGCCCTGGGCATCACTTAAAACTTTAGCAGCTATTGAAAACTCTTCTTTTGGATAGCCTGCACACATAATGGTATGTCATTTGTAGCACATAAGGGTATGTTTTCCTTAATTTTTTATTTCCTTGTTCAGAATTATCTCCAGCTGTCTAGGAAATTTTCAGGCGTGTGTGATCTAGTGACGATTGTGGTCCAGTACCAACGTTCTCATCCGCCGTTTTTCCAATTTCTTGAACCAAAATTTACATATATAACTATCCAACAGCGGAAGTTCATGGGTCACTTTTCTTTACTTTTCACCAGAAAATGTCTACACATTCTACATAAATTCTACACAAACTTGATTAAGGCAGCTCAAGTACAGTCTTTAAATTTAAATCGAATGAACATACCGAACCTAAGGCGTCTAAGCTGATGCAAATAACTTCACAGAAGTCAAATGAAATTTCTTCCAATAGCAACGGTACAGACAAGAGATGGATTTCTTCCGTATTATAGAATAGGTGCATTCTTGCAACCATCCTTACAACCAAGGATAAAAATACTAGAAATCGTCCCCGTCACAACCCAATCGAATAATGAAAACAATTGTATGGATCAGCTGTCATTCCATTTAATGCTCAACCATGTTTTGTCATCTTATACAACAATATCTAGATTATCTTTAGTTCTTTACTAATTTCATGATTAAATATGAAAAGGTTGGGTATATGGTCGCAGCTCTCAAATTTGTTAGTTCGAATTAATTGCCACGAGTTCTAAAGTCAGCAAGCATTACCGCTGAGCTTCCTGGAGTTTTCGATGCTTCCACAAAAACAACTGAATTATCATTAAATATTTTAGTATGTTTAGATCAAAATGTCGGTTTGTAATTGTAGGTACCGAAGAAAAATGAAAAATGTCAAATTTGGATGGGTTATGACGATTCAAATAATCAAAATATTTTATAGAGAGAGGATGGTCGCGACAGACCAAAACCGTTTCACATCAAAACGATAACATAAAGAACAACACCAACATCATTTTTAGGAACAAGATGGGTTATTACTTAGCAGTTAAAGACCCCAACCGAAGCACCAATTGCGGCCGATTGAATTGTGGACAATATGTATGGAGATGATCCTATGAACTAAACAGACACCAACATTATATCTGAGTTGAAAAGTATACTGCATGCTTTGTCGTAAGTAAGCTCTGTACAAATAGTTATATACTACGAGGTTATATACTACCGATGCCAAACTAGCTCGGGGTGATTTAGAATTTCGTGCTGGATAATTTTTCATTTTAAGTAATTAGATAAAGGAATGCAGCATTTCAACCGATCTTTATTATCAGATACCAGTATAACGTTCAATTCTTTATGATGATTAACTTCAATTAAAGAGAAAATGCTTCAAAGTATATAACTGTAGAAGCTGGAATGGGTTAATCTATTAGTAAAAAGATATTAGTTAAATGAATCAAATACGTCTGATAAAAAAAAGTCAAGCAAATTCAAATGGACGATAGACGGGCATACGATGGACGGGCATACAACGAGTTATTGAGTTTCTAAGGCTGACCAAATGGCGTATGATGTGAAAAAATACTGAAACTGAAATACGAACTTACGAGATCATGCATGGCTAAAACTAATTCTCCACAAAATCTTAATCATAAACGATGTTAATAATTACTCTTAGATTGTATTAATACAATTTAATTAAATTGGTTGGCAGTGTATCCTTTACGTTGGCCTACCTTTCAGGAAAAATACGTATGCATATAAGCGGATAACCCTGTCAATTGAGCTTGTATAGATGGGTGATCCATAAATTGCCCTAATTTGATCTCTAGTGGCATTGTTTAATTCTAATATCATCATTTAGAACAATTGTTTAGAGATCAATGTTCAAAGTCAATAGCGATTTGAGATGGAAACTTCATCTTTGAAATATTTAAGTTTCTTTAATGCAGTCTACCTTTACACATCCTCTTCACGTGATAAATATCATGCCATTTGCCAATGATATTGATAAAAATGCAACAGCAATATCAAAGATGGCATTACAAAATATCAAACTGATATATTTTGACAGATATAAAACATCGTTTTTGATTGTTTGCAAAACTTTATCTTCTCTTTGTTTTCTTTCATAATTTTATTATAACTATGTATTCAAAAACATTCTACGAATTTTAAATATAAAATATCAAGACTTCGGTCTGGGTAAAGGATTTTGATATAGTTTTCGGCAAAAAACTTTCACGAGGACATGGTTTTTAGTTTTGGGCAGCGATGTATATCAAACATAACTCTTTGTTAACGTACAAGTACTTTTATATCTGTTTAAAAACTTATTACAAAACTAACACGAAATATCAATACGTTGCCGGAAAATTATAATCCAAATCCAAAAATTTTGTTAAATTAAATAAAATCAAACTTTTTCAAAATGCCAAAAATATTCCAAAAACTAGAATGAAATCAAATATTTAAACTTTTTCTAAATTCCGATAATATTCCAAAAATTCTTAAAAATTCAAACTTTTCCATAATTCTAAAAATATTCCAAAAATTCTTACAAAATCAAAATATGAAGCTAAAAATATTGCAAAAATTATAACAAAATCAAAAATTGAAACCTTTTTCAAAATTCCAAAAATATTCCAAAAATTAGAATGAAATTAAATATTGAAACTTTTTCTAAATTCCAATAATAATCCAAAAATTCTTAAAAATGCAAACTTTTTCCAAAATTCTAAAAATATTGCAAAAATTATTACAAAATCAAAAGTTGAAAATTTTTTCAAAATTCCAAAAATTATAATAAAATCAAAAATTAAAAATTTTTCAAAATTCTTAAAATATTCCAAAAATTCTTACGAAATCAAAAATTAAAACTTTTTCAGAAATTCTAAAAATAATGCAAAAATTATTACAAAATCAAAAATACAAACTTTTTCAAAATTCCAAAAATATTTCAAAAACTATAACAAATTCAGAAATGTCCATGTCCAATTTCATTTTCAATTATATTTACGTCATAAAAACAGCTACATTTTTTTTCCAAAAAATTGGCTAAAAAATAAATGAAATTATTTTTTGACACACTTGACATTATTTTTTGACAAACTTATAATGCCATAATTCTCAATAATAATAATAAAATTTCATTTCAAACTATTTTATTTTTTTCAAAAAATTGGGTAAATATAAAAAAAATCTCTCTTTTGACACACTTGACAACATTTTTTTGACAAACTTATAATGCCATAATTCTCAATAATAATAATAAAACTCATTTCAAACAAACAATAATTTTATTTTTTTTCCAAAAAATTAGGTAAAAAAATAAATAAAAATCTTTCTTTTGACACACTTGACAACATTTTTTTGACAAACTTATAATGCAATAATCTAGATTTTGGTCTCACATACCAATCCCGACCATCAAGATTTCTCCAAATTCAATGTTTCTACTCGTAATCACTTAAAATGAATGTTTTTTAACCAAAAAATATGCAAATTTCCTTGTTTTGACACACTTGACGATTTTTTTGACACACTTCCGGTACAGTTATCAAACACATCGTCCTTTCGGCTCTTCCCATTGAGCAAACCTATTTTTAGAAAAAAAAAATTTTGAAATCCGTTTAGCGGTTTTCTAGATTTCGTCGGTTGTGACGGACGGCCGGCGGGACGGCCAGCCGGACGGCCGGCAGACAGACACACATTTTTTTTTTTTTGCTTTTTTAGAATCAGTAGGTCCTAAAACGTCGAGAAATGCCAAAAAGTGGGGGTAAGAATTTCACTTTGAGCTCATGAATGTAATACTTAGGTCTTTCAGACCGAAGTAATTAGGTCTTTCAGACCGAAGTAATAATATATAAAATAAGCTTTGAATTTTATATGTTTGAAGATAAACAAAATCAAATCGCCATTTTTTTTGAGTTATCATAAAATCATATTGATATTTTTTCTACAATTCTTGTAAAAGAAAATATCACGAAAAATGTTATGACATTGATAGAAGTAGTCTTCACGTGTGATTTCTTGTATAACTCGATTGTAGATGTTACGTGAAGACCCACAGTTAAAAAAGCACAACGTTAGACCTTCAAGTAGAAACAATTCAAGTAGAAACAACAACTCAGCATCGGTTTTGGTTTGTGAAATAACACAATTTTTATAAAAATCCAATGTGTAAGTCTGAAGTAGTGTCGCAATACACAGCCAACTGAGATTATTGAACCTATTCATTGTGAACAGAATAAAGCAATTAATTTAATGTTATTTGTTTTTGCAGCTGCAATTATTACGAAACGGTTGATTCGGAAATATTTGCTAGTAACTGCGTTGAAACGAATTAATTTAAAAATATTTTGCTATCGAAGTAAACTCATGTTATTCGTTCTATTTCAAATTGTAACAATAAGTTCAATGATTTTTTTTAATTTTCCTTTGTTTCGCCTTCATTGTATTTTACGAATATAAGCATGTGTCAGATCAGTTTTTTAACTTAATTTTATTGAACTCATGTTGGAATCCTTGTGAAGATTTAAAAAAATGATTAGTTTCATATTTAAAACTACTATTATTGATGTGAACAATACATTTACACATAAAGAAAAAATTTCTCATCGTACATTATAAACTTTTTAAAAGATGAGATATTCTTTTGTTTGGTGTTTCGGAAGTAATTCATTCGTACAACGGAAGCCAATATGTTTCAAAAGAGTTTAAAATGCTTTGAGATGAGTTTGATGTACAGTTAGTGAAGACAAAATATTACTCACCTCAGTCGAATGCATCTGAACGTGTGAACCGTACCATAGTAGCGGCAATTAGAGCATAAACGTAAATGGTACCCACAAAACATGGGATACACATTTAGCAGCCAAAACTAGAGCAATTAGGAACTCTTTGCATGAGTCCACTTCTTTCACTCCTCATTTTTCATTGTTTGGTCAACTCCGTATCAGAAATGGGAGCGAATATAGTCTACTACGCAATTTAAATTGCCAATAAGAGAAAGGGAGATCGAAGTGGATGGATTGCCTGATGGATTGCATGAGGAGAGCGCCAAAAATTTAAAGAAAGCTTATGAAAAATATTCAACGCGCTATAATCTTCGGTCTAAGATTGTAAATTTGCACCCAGGTCAAAAAGTCTATATGCGCGAAATGAATCAAAGTGATGTTGCAAAATCTTTTTGTGCAAAATTTGCACGTGTTATACATGAGGAGAGCGCAAAATATTTAAAGAAAGCTTATGAAAAATATTCAACGCGCTATAATCTTCGGTCTAAGATTGTAAATTTGCACCCAGGTCAAAAAGTCTATGTGCGCGAAAGGAATCAAAGTGATGTTGCAAAATCTTTTTGTGCAAAATTTGCTCCTTGTTTATGCAAAGCGTATGTCTGAAAGTTAGTTGGCAAGGTTGCTTACGAGCTTGAGGATGGAAATGGTAGACTACTTGGTGTTTACCACGCTAAAGATATTAAAGCCAATTGATAAATCGGTTTTTGTAGTACATCTACACTTTCTTCAAGGACACACTATATCCTTGTAATTCATAGTACTAACGGGTAACTATCAAAAAATAAATACTACGTTTTTCTTTTCTCAGAAGTGGGGTTGTTGGTTTTTTTAATGTTTTTATTTAGCGCACTTATATAAATATAGGTTTTGTACGTTTAACAAACACTTTTAGCAGATAGAACCTCCCAAGCCGGTTGAATTTCCTTTACGTAAGTGCGCAGCTAAAAGTAACGTCACAATAGATTGGTGATCCATATTTTTGCCCTATTCTAAACTCTGGCGGCAGTTGTTTAATTCTAATATCATCATTTAGAACCCTTGTTCAAAGTTGGTAGCGACTTGAGATGGAAAGTTTACCGTCGAAATATTTCATTAAACCAGTCTTCCTTAAAAAAACCCAACATTAGACCTTCAATTGGAAACAATTTGAACTCAGCATCAGTATGTTTGTTTTGTTTTGTGAAATAACACCATTTTTGAAAACGTCCCATGTACATGTCTGAAGTAATGTCGCAAAAAACAGCCAACTGAGATTACTGAACCTATTCATTGTAAGCAGAATAAAGCAATAAATTTAATGTAAAATGTTTTTGCAGCTGCAATTATTACAAAGCGGTGGATTCGGAAATATTTACCAGTATCTGCTTTGAAATGAATTAATTTAAAAATACTTTGCTATGGAAGTAAACCCATGTTATTCGTTCTATTTCAAATTGTAAAAATAAGGGCCGGTTTTACGAACAAGGATGGATAGATTGATTTTTCGTCAATTGTATGAACACTGATAGAATTTTTTTTGTTTTTATTGCAGTTTATAGCAGTATTTTTATAAGTGGCAATAGTTTTTCTTTTACTTTTCTAATAAATAAATTTAATTTTAAATTAAAAAACAATATTTCAAAACTTAAATTGATTATATTAAAATTATATTATTTATTTTAAAATTAATTTATATCAAAAACAAATTTTAGAAAAGCGCTAGTTTAAATTCAAACATACCCACAAATTCAAAACAAAATAATCCTGCTATGCGCATGTCAAGAAAAAAAAACAAATTGTTTTATCCTTTGTTTCATACAAGAAAAAAGAGAATAAAACAGAGAATTCAATTTTATTCTCGAATTAATTTTTGTTCTATCCTGATTCATACAATACAAACGACGATTTATCCGAGGATATATCTTCTATTCCCTTTCATACATATCTTCTATTCCCTAAGTTTAATAATTTATTTTTAAATTTTCCTTTGTTTCGTCTTCATTGTATTTTAGGAATATAAGCATGTGTTCTTAATTCCAAAGTGGTGTGGGGTCCCTGGAGCACCTGTTTACGAAAGCTCAATAACATCTGTACCTGATAATCGAATTGAATGAAACTTGGTACATTAGCATTTAGTATGTGTTATGTATCAGACTATACATTTCATAAAAACAAATTATTAAATATTTTAAATGTTATAAATAAAAAAAACTTGAAATTGTAATCAGCTACATAAGGCAATCATATGTTAAGAAGGTCATCTGATTACAATCGATATTCGATGTATAAATAAAATTATTTTTATATATCATTGTGATATCAGATATTAAATAAATCAGTACCTCTGTTAAAAATATACGTCCGTAATTATTATTTAATTATTATACAAATATCTAGTATTTCATCTAGTGTAGAAATACATAAAAATCTGGCGAAGAGGATAGGATTAGTGCAGAAATTCTATTTAGTTAGAAGTCTATGTTAATTTGGATAAATTAACATTAAGAAGAATTTAGAAAAGCTGTACTAAATAATTGTTTCTTAAAAGCAACAAAAAATACAATATACCTCGTGGGAGAAAATTGGATAGGTCATTCAAAGCTACCGTAAGTTATTTTTTACGTTATATTACGAAAAAAGTGCAAGTGAATACAAAGTTTTTGGATTGGATAGTTTTTTTTGCATGAAAAGCAAAATTTAAATTGTGATAGTGCAAAATGATTGGAAATATTGAACCGTATATCCCTGGTGATGATTTTTCAGCATACGAAGAACGTTTAAATCAATTTTTTATCGTAAATGATTTGGATGAAGCAAAAAAAGTCGCATTTTTCATTACGGTTATGGGAACCGATACGTATAAAATTCTGAAATCATTATTAATTCCGGAAATTCCAAGTAAAAAAAAGTTTGAAGAATTAGTAGCGGTATTAAAATTACATTTTCAACCAAAACTGAATAAACGGGCTGAAAGGTTCAAATTTTCTAAGGCACAACAACAGGAAGGCGAAACGGTATCTGATTTTGTCGTGAGGCTAAAAGAATTGGCGCAAACTTGCGAATTCGGTACTTATCTGGATGACGCCTTAGCGGACAAATTTATAGTTGGGCTAAGAAAGGAAAGCATACAACGGGAAATTTAAAAAAAATCAGAAATAAAGTTCGAGGAGTGTTGCAGCATTGCACTTACAATGGAAATGTCAGAAAAAGAAACCAAAGCTATCAACCCAATACCCCATTGCTCAGTCAGAGATAATAGTCAATCATTTTATCACAAAAGTCGTTCTAGGAGAACAAGTAGTTCTAGAGAAAATAGTTCCAGAAAGGATAAGAGAGGTAACGCTCGTCATAGAAGTATCAGTCCAAGTTCCAGTTACAGTAGTCGATCATCAAGTCCAGTCAGTCATCAAAATACTCAATCTCAAGGAAAACTGTGTACCAGATGCGGTCTTTATAGTCATAATGAAAAACGTTGTCCAGCTCAGAAATGGAAATGTTTTATCTGCAATAGGAGAGGTCATACATCCACCGTTTGTAGGTCTAATAAAAGAGTCCATATAGTCAACTGTCTGAAGTTAAATAATGGTCCTATATATACTACAGTTAATATTGAAAGTATAAACATTCGGATGGAAGTCGATCCTGGTGCCGGTTCATCATTAATAGATTGGGATAAGTATTTAAGTAGTTTTTCACATTTAGAATTATTAAATTGTAATCAAGAATTTTCATCCGTAACAGGTCAAGATATTGTCATAAAAGGAAAAATAAATGTCCAGGTGGAATTCGAGAAAGAAAATTTCCATTTAGAATTGGTTGTGATTGAAGCCGTAAAGCCGATGGAGAACCCGTTGCTTGGACGTGAATGGTTAAATGTTTTGGTTCCAACATGGAGAAACATGATGCATCAACTATTTACCAAGCAGTCGTGTAATATGTGTAAAGATAAAAATTCCAATAACATCATACAAGAAATCCAAGGTAAATATCCAAATGTTATTGCTAATAATGAAGAAGACCAAGTCATAGAGGGTTATACGGCGGAGATCCATGTCGATGAAAACGTGGTCCCAATTTTTCACAAATCTTATACAGTTCCTTTTAAGTTGCGTGACAAGGTGGAAGAAGCCGTGGATCGGTTAATTCAAATGAAAAAATTAGTACCCGTTAAACATAGTTTATGGGCCAGTCCAATAGTATCCGTTCCGAAAGCGAACGGAGATATCCGAATATGTATGGATTGCAAAGTGACGATAAATAAATATATCAAAACCGAGCATTATCCATTACCCAGAATAGACGACATATTCGCAGGCTTGTCTAATTGTAATTATTTTTGTGTTCTAGACCTAACGGGAGCGTATCAACAACTTAAGGTATCCGAAAAGTCTCAGGAATATTTGACTATCAATACCCATAAGGGATTGTTCCGATTTACGAGACTCCCATTCGGGGTGAAAAGTTCACCTTCTATCTTTCAATTTGTTATGGATTCTATTTTAAAAAATTTAGATAAAGTTGCGTGCTATTTAGACGATATAATAATAGGAGGTAAATCTATGGAAGCTTGTAGAGTTAATTTAAATAATGTCCTAGAAAGATTAAACATCCACAAAGTCAGGATAAATCTAAACAAGAGTAAATTTTTAGTCCAGTCAGTCAACTATTTAGGTCATACAATCTCTTCTAAAGGTATTCAACCTAATCAAGAAAAAATAGAAGCATTAGTAAAAGCAAGAGCTCCAAACAATTTAAAAGAATTACAAGCCTATCTAGGGCTTATAAATTATTATGGTCGCTTTATACCAAATCTTTCGGCAGAATTGAAGGAATTATATGATCTTTTGAAAAAAGACTCGCCTTTTAATTGGTCGGAGAGTTGTCAAACTTGTTTTGAAAACTCCCAAAAACTCATAGAAAGGCATAATATTTTGGAACTCTATGATCCACAGAAACCGCTCATTTTAGCTACAGATGCTAGTCCCTATGGGGTGGGAGCAATTTTGTCTCATGTGGTAAATGGGGTTGAAAAGCCTATACTGTTTGCTTCAAGTTCGTTATCACCTGCGGAGAAAAATTATTCGCAGCTTCATAGGGAAGCGTTAGCGATAATTTTTGGAATACAAAAATTTCACAAATATATCTACGGATATAAATTTACTATTGTGTCCGACCACGAAGCCTTGAAAGAAATTTTCAACCCTCGTAAATCAAACCCAGCGGTGGCAATTTCAAGACTTCAGAGATGGTCAATTATTTTGTCTATGTACGATTATAGTATTACGTACAGAAAAGGTACAGAAATGACAAATGTAGACGGGTTGTCTAGACTACCATTAAACTCAGTAACAAAAGTTGAAGGTAGTAGAATAAATTATTTTAATTTTTCTGAGAAATTACCGGTAGATGTAACAGAAGTAACACTAGAAACGAGAAAAGATCCGGTGTTAGCTCAAGTGTATGAATATGTAATGCATGGATGGCCAAACATAACAAAAAATTTTACTAAAGAAGTTAAACTATATTATTCTAAACGAAAGTTATTATCTAGTGAAGATAACTGTCTCTATTATTTGAATAGAATTATTATTCCAGCAAAGCTGCAAAATAGTGTTTTGGATCTACTCCATGAAAACCATTTAGGCATTGTTAGGATGAAAATGGTAGCCAGGTCTTATGTTTGGTGGCACAAAATCGATCATGATATTGAACAATTCGTGAAAAAATGTTTCGTTTGTCAACAAACACAAAATGTGAGTAAAGAACCTGTTATAGCTTCTTGGCCGCAAACCACTTATCCAATGGAAAGAATCCATATGGATTTTTTTCATTTTCAGAAATTTGAGTTCTTGTTAATTATCGATGCTTATAGTAGATATTGTGAAATCGTATTAATGAAGAAAACAAATGCTATGGAGGTTATTGCATCCCTTCGGAAATTCTTTTGTATTTTTGGTTTACCAAAAGAAATTGTGTCACACAACGGTCCACCATTTAATTCGACAGAATTTATTAAATTTGGAGAAGCTCACGGAATAAAAATTACCAAATCCCCACCGTACCACCCTCAATCGAATGGTCTCGCCGAGCGGAATGTACAAACGGTTAAATTATGCTTAAAGAAATTATTCATGGATGAAACAAAACATTTAAACATTCAAGAAATGATCCAAAAATTTTTGATTCATCAGCGAAACACACCAAACTCAGTGAACTCTCGAACACCAGCTGAACTTATTTTTGCTTATAAACCGACAATATTATTTGATTTAGTTAATAAAAAAAAATCAGTTAGATTTTCAAATAATAATAATATCATACCTGATAAACTTTATAATAAAGATTTAAATGTAGATAAAAATGTTAAAATAAATCAGGAAGGAAATAATTGTGAAAATACAATTAGTTTTAAGAAGGATGAAAAAATTTTTTATCGAAACCATTTTCGAAATTATATGAAATGGATTCCAGGCAGAATTGTAAAACAAGTATCTAAATTCACATATTTAATTAAAATCAATGATAATGTTAGATTTGCACATGTAAATAGTTTAAGATTATCCAATTTGCATGATAAATATCATACAAATATACAAATCCTGCCTGGAGATGATCGTTCTGAACCTCTTGAAGTCGATAATAAAATTAAAATGAAAAGAAGACGATCTTCAAGTGAATCAGGATGTGACAAAATTGAAATTAGAAGATCAAAACGGGAAAAGAAAGTACCTGATCGTTTATATTATAAAGTATAAAAAAATTAGTTTTTAGAAATTGATATTGAAATAGTTAACTTAGAATTAAGAAAATATTAAGGTGGTGGTTTTATTAAAAAGGGGGAAAGTTGTTATGTATCAGACTATACATTTCATAAAAACAAATTATTAAATATTTTAAATGTTATAAATAAAAAAAACTTGAAATTGTAATCAGCTACATAAGGCAATCATATGTTAAGAAGGTCATCTGATTACAATCGATATTCGATGTATAAATAAAATTATTTTTATATATCATTGTGATATCAGATATTAAATAAATCAGTACCTCTGTTAAAAATATACGTCCGTAATTATTATTTAATTATTATACAAATATCTAGTATTTCATCTAGTGTAGAAATACATAAAAGTATGGTTCACAACAGTTCTGCATGGCAACTTCCAGTTTTTCACTTCCGGTAAAAAATTTGTTTTGGTACTTTTTTGAAGTTTTTTCAGTGTCTTTATGCACACTACAGCCTACAATAATGAACTGATTGATTATGATGAAACTTATGAAAAAGGTTCCAGTTAGTGTGAGAAGATAATTATCATCCTTTGGGACACATTCATCAAAGTGGCGGGGGGTCTACCATACAAATGCTGACTTTTCACACTTCGTTTTTAAAGTTTGTTGGGAGCATACAGACTATATTCATTAATTTATTTTAATGACAAAGCAGACAAAAGATGGAGACTTAAATAACAAAGAACTGATTAGTTTTTGGACAATATTGAAGTAAGTGGCGGGGGGGCCTTCCGAACACCTGTTTACTGTGTCACAATTTTTTCAATGTTTGTTGGGAGCACACAGCATTCGTTCTTGAATGAATTTTCATGACACTTTGGAAAAAGATGCAATTATGTATGGCAAAGAACTGATTAGTTTTTGTGCGATAGTGAACAAAGTGGTGGGGGGTGTCAGCACCTGATAATCGAATTAGATGAAATTTGATACATAACCGTTTAGTACGGTTCACAACAATTCTGCATCCCAACTTCCTGTTTGCCACTTACGGTAAAAATTTCTTTTTACTTTTTCTTGATTATTAGAATTTATGTTTGATGGGATACTACTGCTTTCTTAAATATTTTTATAATTAGAACTACGCGAAATCTATAACATTAGTTAGCTTTTAATTAAAGTATTTGATGGATATTAGTTCATTATATATTCAGAACACTATGTTTCCAGACCTGTGGTGAAGTCAGCCAATGCATCAGCGTCGCAATATTTTTTTATGAAAGTTGGCCTCAATCACACATTGTCTTAGGTGTAACGATTTATTTTTATGATTTTAGTCAACAATCACCTATTTTTGTCGTGTCAAAAATTTTTGTTTATTATAATATTTTTTAATTGTTTATTATAATATTCAACTAATAAGTTCAAGTAAATTCATACTAATTTTTTATTATAATATTCAACAATAACCTATTTGTTGTGGTGCAAATGTCGTTTTATTTGATTATATGATGCAGCAGTTACCTGTATATAACATAATATTCAACAATAACTGATTCATTTTGGTGGAACTATTTGTTATGATTATATGATTCCACAACCATGTAACGATTGACTATTTCGAATATTTTTCTAAAAGTAGGATATTCAAACATAAAGAAATTTCTTAAAAATTTGCCAATTTGTTTTAACTCAGGCTTTTTTTTATAGAAGGAAAGGATATAAAAGTTTTTATGTATGTAATTTTAGTTTATTGCCCTCGAATAACACGGCTGTTCAAATTTATTAAGTTTTTAGAAAAGTTGTTTGATCAGATGATATATGTAGATTGTAAAAGTTTAAATGTATAATTTTTATTACGATGAAAGCGACAATAAAGAATAAAACAAAAACATAGAAAATGCTACTTATCTCCGAACATTTTGTGATTCGGGATCATTGTGTAAAATAAAATTAAACAATAAAGTTTTAATCAGTAGTGTATTGTGCCACAAGTGTTTTAAATCTTAATTGTTTTGACTAACTAATGTTCAAGTTAAATTTGTAAAATCAATCTATTTTTTTGTTTTAAAACTAGTTAAAATTTTCGTAGCATTTAAATTTAAATTTTGTATATGAAGATTTTTTTGTTGCAATAAAAAAAAAATAAAACAAACAAATAAAATACAAAGTTCAACATTGTTGATTTATTATGAATGGCATAGTTTTGTATTTTAAATTATGAGCGTGTTTAATTGTTCATTATTCCACACCATTTATTGGAAAATAATTAAATCGATGGCGGTTAAGAAAAGTAAAAGATGATTGTTATTGGAATCTAAGAAATTGTGTTCAATAAGCGCATACAAATATAGCTCGTCATCACTATTTGAAAGTAATAGATTTTTTTTCAACGCGAAACATATATGTACAAGGTAGTACTTGAGGACACTTGTATTATGATATTGATGCGGAAGGTCAAAAGTTTGATGTTGTTGGTCGATTACAGTGTAATTTCGACTCTTCTTTATATGGATATAATACTGGATATAAATTCGTGGTTATATACAATGGGATTTTGTGACAAATTTCGTTTGGCATTAGCTATCTCACATCAAGCTTAGGGAAATAAAATACCTTGTTAAGGAACAATGGCTGATAGTTGTGGGTTGAAAAATTTGAAAAAAAACTACATGTATAGAATTGAAGAAGACGAAGATCAGCTGATTGTAGTGCATGTACATATCGAACTAATAATGATACAATTTATTTTAGTAAGAAGTGGATCATCATATACAATTTATAATGTAAGCTTTATATTTATTTTATATAATTTTTTGTTCTTGCATAGTTCGTCCTAAATTATTATTAAATTACTATTTCTTGTTAGCTAAATTTTTGGTTAGTGATTTCTTTGTATTGAAAAATTAGTGCAAATAGGAGATTTTCCAGGGTCAGGGCTTGCGATATTATTTTTAAATAGTCCAATTCTCTACAATCACCTATTCATTTTGGTGCAACAATTTGTTTTGATTATATTCAACTAACATAGGTCATAAAACAACCACTGTTGTTTTTTTAATTATGATTTTTTGGATCGATGCTGATCCATGTGAATTATTGATTGTGTGAAATTCGTCGAGCCTACCTTGCTTTCAACCTTTGTTACAGTCCACCCAAAAATTATTGTGTGCACTGTGCATCCAGCATTTGTAAATGTTCGAGGATAAATTTTGCCGAATATAGGTCCTGAAGCTAACTAGCTAGCTAGCTAGCTATATTTGTTGGCAAAAACGAAATGTGCCTCAAATCGGCAAAGAACGCAATTCAGCAAGTGGTTCTTAAGAGTTTGAGTTCTTCCAAATAGAAGCTAATGAAGGAGCAATTGGTTTTTATAATCTACAACCTTTTACAAAGAAGAGCAGGATTAAGCCATTCCATTTTAAGTGTAGCTCAAGAAGGAAGAGGTAAATTCAAATAAAGACATAATGTTTTGTGAATTTGTCACAAAAGCAAAGCGCGTTGAGCATATCTTCAATCAGAAAACTAAAAATTTTGTGATGGTCTTGCTTGCATCACCTAGTTAATAGTTTGCGCATCAATAATGACACAAACTTCATAGATGCTGATCGACAGTCAATTTGATTTTTAAGATCCAAAACTAAAATTTTAATTTTATTTATTATAATAAAAAAATGGATGAGTTGAATACAGGCCGCTGTGATTAAGTCAGCTAAAATACAGCTTAATGATTTTTACGTGAACCAATATTAACCTTAGCAGAGTACTAAAAATCCAGCCAGGTAACAATGTTACCTTTTGTCTTAAATTATAGAATTTAGATTCTGGTTCAACAAAGAAGAACAATTTGTGCCAAATTGTGCAAGTTTCCAGTTCATTTAATTAGGTATTTAAAGGTTTGCGGTTTGTACCGTCAACATAGTTTTATTTTATGTTTTTCTAAAACTCAAGTAATTGACCTATTACCACCTTAATAATAATTATTATAGTATTATAAAATAAAAAAATGTAGAATAAAATTATGTTCCACTGACATACGCCATTTTTTATAAGTCACGCAAGATAATTTAGATCACAATTAACTAATAATTATTCAAATTTAATTATTTCGCAAGAAATTAATTATAAAAAAAATATGCATTAGTTTTTTTATGATTTGGCAAATTAGAATAAAAGGGGATTGAATAATATTGAGTTTTTCTTAGATCCGATCAAATTCTGGAAGCTCACTTTGATTTTTACCAATGATTTGTCTAACGAAAATATCAAAGATTTTAACACACTAATAACTGTCACATCTAAACTTGTATATTACATCCTCAAGTGCTCTTTGTTTTTCTTTCTTAGAACGGAACAGAATGTAAAAATTTCATTTGCAATGTTACAAAATTTTACCACAAACTTATGTAAATGACAGCCTCCATTTGGCCGATAAATTTTTCTAATAATTTACTTATGCGTAAAAATTCTTTATGTGTATCAATTCATGGAAATAAAATGAACTTAAGCTTAATTCTCCAGACAAACATTATTCAAATAACATCAAACCCATCGTTTCTACATATCCTTCTTCTTATGATACAAAAAAATCCTAAGAAAAACTAAATATTACATTTCGATTTTCCCAAACTGTCAATTTCGTCAAATTTAAAATTCAACTTTTTGGTTAAAAATAAAAGAAAAATTCACCATCAATCAAAAAAAAAAATAAGAAAATATAATAAAAGAAAAGAAAATCTATAGATATATGGATAGAACTTAGAAAAAAAATAGAAAATTTAAACCTTATGAGATTATTTCCTTTTATTGTTGTTTCAAATAAAAAAAAATAAATAAAAAAGGATAAAAAAAAATTTAGGAAAATTGTTTGAATTATTCATAGATTTTGACATTCTAGAAATAGGAAAACAACAAACAAATCGTTCAAACAAAATTCACGTCAATTTTGTATTATTTATGAGAAATGGATTTTGGTTGTTTCTTCGATTTGTTGTTGTTATTGTTTAGGGATAGACGAATGAGTGATTTGTATTAAATTGAACATGATTATTTATAATATGTGAACGCTGATGTTTTACGATAATGGTTTTGGGTAGCATCACCGGGATTTCACAAAAACGGATAAATCAAATTCGGTGCTTTGGCCATCACTCGCTTATAATATTACCTTACCCCACCTGCAAAAAAGAATTACATAAATAAAATAATTTTTCCAATTTCCTATTCAAATTATGTTGAGAGATTTCAAATTTCTATTTCCCATTTTCCTTTTAATTTTGTTAACCTATTATTTACTATAATTTGAATATTATACATAGTTTTGTTCCAACGAGGTGAAGAGACTTGGTGGTTGAATTGAATCATATAACTTTACAATACAGGGGAAAAAATACAATTTTCTATATTTTTCGTAGCAATTTTAGTCGGTTGTGAAAATTGATGAGATTATATTGTTATGATGAGGAAGATGTTGCCGTTGATTATGACGATGATGATGATGGAGTTATTGTACATTTGTTATAATGAAAATGCAAAAAAAAGTTTAATTTTTCCATTTTGGAGAAGGATGTAAAGATGAGGGTGGAATTTTAATTTTTTGAAAAATTTTATAAATTATAGTTATAAAAAAGGGTTAGACTAGATATTTAGAAGCTATAATATTTGAAAATGTTATATAATTTTAGGGAAAATATGAATAGAAAATATTTTGATTGGGCTTTCGGCTTGATAAAATAACAAAAAGGTGAAATATCATTTTCATCCGTTCACAAACCATAATGTTTTTAATTCTATGAGAATAGATAAAGGGCTTAAAAAAAGAAACATTGTTTGCTGATTTTGGATCCAACAGATATTTGTAAAACTAGTTGCAATTATATAACTGTGGAATATATGCGGCTGACTGGTTTTTTACCTAAATAATAAATGTTGAATAAATCCCAAAGATTCTTAACATTTGTTAGATTTGATGCAATCCGTTGAATATAAAATATAACTCAGATTGGCTCACGCCCTTTTGAAATGAGCATGAAATTTGACTCTAGCAGTAGATCCATCCACCATTTTGAACAGATTTGAAACCGTTTCGACATATGTTAAGTTTTTGCCACATCTGTAAACATACTAACAATTAGCAAACATTTAATTTCCATTCACTCGTTTTGACTAGAGCATTCAATACCGCATCATAATTTAATATCGTAATGGAAATTCAAATGGGAAAACTAATTTAGACAAAAGGTTTTACTTTTGCCTTACTAACCAAATCTCACTCAAATTTTAACTAAAAAATACTCAAGACTCATTCATTCTCAAAATAGGTGTAACACATCAAAAAATATTCTTCAATCATGTATATGTTTCTTTTTATCAGCTAACTGCTATTCTATAATTTTTGAAGCAAGAAAAGTTTCATCTCCTCGAAACAAAAACTATTTCCAATTGCGTAACGAGCGGCTGATTGGAGGTCAGGATTTCGATAACCAGTCCTGACGTTTTGAGAATATGCGCGAGAATATACGACTCAAAGTTATAGACAGACAAAGACCATCACTACCTCCACATTAACTATGACTATCATATGTTAATAATATAAAATTAACACACCACATAAGTTCTTCCGGATTCAACCAGCCATACTAAATAAGTTTAACCACTCTTAACCACTAGTGACTAAATAATTATTACACCGGCACACAAAAAAGTGGTCAAAGTGGTCTGTACTTTGGGCGAAACCTATCTACGGGCATGGTTTTCGACCTGCGGAATACGAGTTTCAAGTCAGTTTTAGCCGTCCACCCTCCAATTTCGAATTGTGGAAAACCGTGAAAAATAGCAAAAATTGGATGTTTTGGTAAAAAACAAAATTTGGGGATCTAAGACAAGCTCAATTTTAATGTATTTTGATCTCGTGAATACAAAAAACGTATTAAATAGAGCTTACAAGATTTTTTTTCAATTTTTTTGAGTGTTTTTTGAGTGTTTGAGATTTTTTGAGTGTTTGAGAGGAATCTGGACCAAATATATTGCAGATTCAGATTACGGAGATCGAATTACAAGAAAGTTCTCCTCGATCCAAGACTACAAGATTTTTTTTATCAAAATAATTAAATTTTTGATTTTTACCATTTTTAAGGGTTTTTTTTACAATTTCCTCGGATTTAAAACAGCTTATGACCTAAGCACACTTAAAATTAGTATTCACGAGATCAAAATACATGAAAATTGAGCTTGTCTTAGATCCCCAATTTTTTTTATACAAAAACATCCAATTTTCGCTATTTTTCACGGTTTTTCGCAATTCGAAATTGGAGGGTGGACGGCTAAAACTGACTTGAAATTCGTATTCCGCAGGTCGAAAAACATGCCCTTAGGTAGGTGGCGCCCAAAGTACAGACCACTTTGTTTTTTTGTGTGCCTGTCTTATTAATGTTGCGTTGAATGTTGCACCAGTTGAGGATGATGTTGTAAATGATTTCGATTAAAATTTATTACTGTTTGTAATATAATTGCCTCCTTTTTTATAACAGCCTCCACAATAAAAAGGCGATTGTTGTAAATTTTCATCCCAAAATCGTTGCACCAAAAATTATTGTTGGACCAAAATAAATAGGTGATTGTTAAACAATATTATAAAAAATTTATTGTTGCGAAAAAATAAACAGGCGTTTGTTATATAACATCATGCAAAAATGATCAATACATAACATAATAAAAAAATCGTTGCACCAAAAATAGGTGATTGTCGAATTAATAAACAAATTGTTGCCCAAAAACAAATTGGTAATTGTTAACGACGACATATTTTATTTTGTTCATTTTAACCTATTAATTGGAATTCTATACTTATTTGTTGATATTAATTCAGATAAAATTACACCCCAAAAATGGTTTATATGTCAATTAATTAATTTTGATTGATTTATCAATCCATGTAAAAACCGTTATAATATGTTAAAATAACCATCGATTATAAAAATAATTTTAATATCACAAATTAATTACAGAAAAAAATCGAATAAATTAGTTCCTCAAACCAACGAAACCCGTTTGTTAATTAAATCTCAAATTTGCAATTCAATATAAATTAAAGTTGTACTAGGATAAGACTTCGAGAGTTAAAAATACTATAAAGTAATATTTTCATCATTCACAGAGATTCAACCAAACTGCATCCTGTTCCAACCCCAACAGGTCGTGCTAAATCTTTCAAAGAAATGGTTAAGAATGCCAAAACCAGAAAAAATCATGCAATGCTCTTACCAAAGCATTTGTAAATCCTTATTGAATTTTTCATACTATGAACTGCGTCAAAACTGACATATGGTTAGACGATTCGTTTGTCCACTACACATAGCTTAGGTGAACTCGAATTATATTCTCTATTCAACTCATTATACTGATTAATAAATAAAGGTTAACATATTCAAAAATGGATGTAATATTTATATCAAGAACAATTTTTACATGGCCATTAAAACCTGGAGAAGACCCTATACGAGTTCCAGATACAACGGCATACGCAGATTTTCTCAATTATTCCGACGACCGCGACGTTTGAGTTATGTAAATAAATTTGATTTTTGAGATGCAGAAAAACTAAAAACCAGTGGTGGTATGATTGAATAAAAATCCGAGTCGGAAATATTATAGTTCGGAAATCTAAAATGGTATATGATTGAAGGTATTTTTCGAACATTTCTGTCGGAAAATTTTTCGAATCCATTTTGCTTGTCGGAAATTTATATTTGACGTTTTGTTGTAAATTATATTAAGTTATACGTTATGTTTTTTTCATATATCATTTTTACATTTTAATAAACATTTTACAACGGAAAAGCTATCCATAATCATAAAAAAAACTAAACTCGCCATTTAAACTATATATTCTATAAATATCAACACAAAACAAATGATAAATACGAATATTAAAAGGTTTTGACATTTTTAAATTCTGTACTAAATGGGTGCTTTTATATGAGAATCGAAAATATTACGAAACATTTCAATCATACGTCGGAAAAAAATTTGTCGTAGTATTTTCGATTCGTATAAAAATTGTTTGTTTGCGTTGGCACTACACAAATCTGAATCATATTTCACATCTATTGCTAGATTTTTTATCAATAAGAGGTTGATCCATCCAAGGTTTCTTTTTGTAGTGGAAGAAAATTGCCAATTCCGATAATGTTTTACATTCAAGAAATTTTGCAAAACTCAATAAAATTGCAAAACTCAATAAAACAGAAAAATTTTGAACGTCATCTTCACAGAGCTACGCTACGACAAATCGAAGTCATGTTTCATATTCAATGGATTGCGCACACATTTTTGAAATAAATAATGTTACCAAATCCTTTCCAATTATCATCGTAAGTTGACATTTTGAAAAAAAAATGGTATTATATTAATTTGTTACTAACCGCAATTTCCAATCTGTCTCACGTTGCTTTTCTAACGGATAGCGCCAAATTTTACACAAAATAAAATTTAATAAAAATGTGTTGTGTAGTAGGCATTACAATATGTGTCACAGACAGCAACTCATAAAAACCTTTTAAGATCAAGGTCCCACAACAACATGCGTTCTAAGGTGTTGATGGACGAAATTTTGTTTTTTTTTGTTTTTTTTTTATATTTTTTATAGAAGGAATAAATAAACAATAACTCCTTTTATATATAAAATATGACACAGGCAAATATTTCAGTATAAGACAGAAAAAATAAAAATAAAACAGCAAATTTATATTAACAATTTGCAGGAACAAGACTAAAATCTGGTTGCCAATAATCCAGATATTCCATGATCATGCGACGCACTTACTTCCGCAATGACTAAAGCCTATACATATAATTCTATGCAGGCTCGATTTTTCGAGAAAGCAATAACCTGGCATCCTGGCATAATCAAAGAATACTCCATAGTTAAGATTGAGGGTGCTACCGTTGACTGAATAGAGCTCATCCACCAGCACCCCTACGATAATACTTTGGTTAGTGATATCTCACTGCTATTGTCAGTGGTATGTTTGTGATATTTCACGATAGCTTCAATATCAGAGACAGGAGTACGCAGGATTTTCACACCCATAGATAAAAAATAAAAAAATTTACAAATAAAAAAATTGTTCTCTATAATTAATTATTGACATGAAAACTTCTTTAGATCAATCGTTGTGCGATTTTGTATGGCAAAATTTATCTATTCGAGTTAACATCACGCTAAATAAATAAATGAAATATAAAATACCTCTATGCGGTCGTAACGTTTCAAATTGCAATATGGATATAGCGGTCTACTGAGGTTCTATTGGTCGAGAGTTCAATTCCTGGAGTGGTACCGTTTTTTATTGTTTTTTTTTAATTTTTAATAAATAACATTAAAATTAAAATAATTTTCCGTTTCGTTCAAATTATTATCATTTCGATATTAACAAGAAAATTAATTATTTTTTTGACAGACAGAGCTAAAAATAACAAAATATTGGGTTTTCCATCATTATTTTCCATAATTTCATTCCCGTGAAATAAAATAAAGGAAATGAAAACTAATATTTGAATATGTATTTCTCTTTCAATGTGGGTGGACATCTTCATCACAAAAGATTGATTTAATCACAGTTTAAGGCTGCGGACAATTTACGGTATTTAAATTAATCGATAACGTAGTTTATTAAGGTTATTGCTATTGTCTTTTAGCACAGTGTGACGTCAATACGGCATCTCAAAATTTTTTCAGTTTTATAAGAAATGTTTTGTTTTTTTATACGTTTCTGTTGATTCAGTTTTTTATGCTTTTTGTTGTTGTTCTCTGTTTTCATTTTTTTTTTCTATTTTCTGTTAGTGATTGTTGTACCATTTTTGAAGTGAAAACTTCTTTAGGCATGTTGTGCGATTTTGTATGGGGAAAAATTTATTTATTCGAGTAATCGTCACTCTAAATAAATAATAAATATAAAATAAATATTAAAAGACAGTGAGATAAATTGTAATTATTTGTTATTTTCTTATATCTTATTCTCATTTTCTTGATTTATAATTTGTTTTTTTTTTCTTTTTTATTGAATTTGATTGAAGAATTGAATTTGAATTTGAAGTGTGGTATAGTAAGTAAAGATTTTGTTGTATTTTTTAAGTAAAATAAAAAAAAATGTTTTGTATAGTTTGGTATAAACCAGTAATTCTGTAAATGGTTTTTCACGGTAAAGATAAATAAATAATTTTCTGTTTAGATAAAAAAATTTCCGTTACAGTTTTTTACAAAAAATAAAAGTGGGTGGCGCAGTCAGCGTATTGAACGTATTAGATCTCATTTTTTATTATAAATAATTTATAATACTTTAAAATAGTTGAATTAAGTTTTAGTATTTATGCTTATTCCTTAATTAAGATTTAGAATTAGCACATTTTCTATTTATTGCTTTCTATATTGACTACGCCACCCACTTTTATTTTTTGTAAAAAACTGTAACGAAAAATTATTTATGTAACAAAACTTCTAGTTAAATAGTATTCTAGTCTGTACATTTAATATTGCCATCTGTGTTAAATTGTTTAAAAAGATGTTTAAATATTAATTTCCTTATTACAGTTAGAAAGCAAACATAGTTATTAATAAAAGATTTAATATTTGAACATAACCTTTGTTTATTTGAAACATTGTGTTGTGTCAATGCAAAATTTATTTTTTAGTTTTTAGTTCGTTTTCAATAAAAGTGTGTTTTTCAATTTTTTTTTTTATTTTTTTTTATTATTTTGAGGATATCACAACATGAGCCTACGGTTATGTAGTGTTTTTGATGAATCTTTGGTAAAACGTTTCAGTTAACATGAGAAAAAGTAATTAGATTTGGGGTGTCTTGCAGACAGTCGTCGCGTCGATGTCTATCAAACAAATGCTGATTTTTTAAGTGACCGAATTGTTAGGTTGTTGCTTCTGAGATAACCATTGATATCGACATTTTAATGGTATTTTCACGTTACAAGATTCAGGAGGTCTTGAAAGTCATGCTGCCAAGACAACTTAATATAATTCGCAGTCTGGAGGGGTGTGTAGGGTGTATGTTTATGTGTATTGGGTATATCTGTGTGTAATCCTATTGAAATCTAAGTTACTATATGTGATGTATCGTGTAGTAAATAAATTTTATTAATGCGTATGTTTAGCCTTAAAACCCCGAATGGAGCTTCACTTTTGGATGACTTTTTTTTGGTTTTAATATTTTTTTTTTGTTATTCTTATTTTATTTTGATTTATGCTCTATTAAACATATTTTTGGCCAGTTAAATCCTATTATTACAGTCCGTCCGTTCGTAAAATAGACCGCACAATATGTTTGGTGGATCAGTATCCCTTATCCAACAGTCTTGGCAACTGCCCGAGTAGAAAATAGTTAGAGAAAGACTAAATACGGTCAGGGCGTGATCAGGACCGGATCAGTCAAGAAAGGGCAAGCCTTATGAGAGCAATCTGATGTGATGTGGTCCTAATCCGGGCCTGAATTACAATACCCTTTGAGGGTTAACCTTATTTGAGTATATCTGGCCCTAATTTGGTGTTTCGTTTTTGACTCTTAGATGAAATTTCAATTGGTTAACATTCACTAGAGTATTATCCATTTTAGAAATATATAGTTAAAATCGATTTATGTATGTTTTAGTTATCGCTTCTTGGCTGAAGACCATAATAATAGTGATTAAGGTGGTATATGTTTTAATTTTTACCATTGTAAATTTTAATTTTAATTTAATTAATTTGTAACGACTGACTATTTCAAATATTTCTCTAAAAGTAACAATATTCATATATAAAGAAATTTGCTAATAATTTGCCAATTTATTTCAATTACGGCCTAATAAAATGAAACAGACTTAAAATTATTTATGTTATAGCAATAATATTTTAACATTTTTTTTAGTTAATTGCACTCAACACTAATTAGTAATACTTGTTTGTGTCTACATAGAAATGTTTTGTTATATGTAGATATAATACAGTTGTGCTCATATGTAAATAATAAGAATGATTGGAGGGGAATATTTTCTCGTTTGAATACATTTTTGTTTGGATGATATATGGAAAGAGAAATTATTCATTTATATCATAATATTCCACCCATTATTTTAAAAACCTTTTCCAAAGAACTTGCACCAAGTTTGATTAAAATATTCTACCAATCCTACAAATCTGGTATAATTCCCTCGTGCTGGAAGTTGGCAAATGTCCAGCCCGTCCCCAAAAAGGGATCAAAATCCGATATCTCAAATTACAGGCCAATAGCTTTACTATCGGTCCTATCCAAAGTCTACGAGCATTATATTAATATATATATACATTTCAAAATTTCTGGAAGAAAATCATTTAATATCCGACAGCTAATACGGTTTTCGAAACAAAAGATCAACTACCGATCTATTAAACTATGTAGCGCATTGTTGGAACAGCATACTTGATAAAGGTGGTGAAACATACGTTATCGCTTTAGACATCTCAAAGGCATTCGATCGAGTCTGGCATGCCAACTTGATCAACAAGCTCGTTGCGTATGGTTTTTATCCCAATGTTGTGAAGCTGATTCAAAATTTTCTATCCAACCGATACATTTGTGTACCTCAAAGCTCAGTGTTGTCCCCAAAGCTTTTTTAGATTTATATCAACGAATTGTTGAAAATCACCAGCAACCCAATAAATAGTTTTGCAGATGATAGTACTCTGCCCAAGTCGTTCGAGCCCCTTCCTTCAAAAGGTAAAATGCACGAACGAATCAATCCCGCCCGGAGAGATGCTGCCATAAACGTGAATAAAGACCTAAAAATAGTCGTTGATTGGGATGACCAAAACCTGGTCAATTTCAACTCTACCAAAACACAGCTGTTGATTGTTTCCAGATCAAAGACCGAGTTCCCCAAAGATATTTTATTCAATATGTATGATGAACCAATAGGTGAATGTAAAAACATTCGTTTATTGGGTGTCACAGTTTCAAATGACCTACTCTGGAACGATCATGTAATAGCGATGGCAAAAAGCGCGTCTAAAAAACTCGGCCTCTTAAATAGATGCAAAAAAATGTTCACTCCATACCAATTTCTCCAGGTTTATAAGTCCTATATTCGTCCCTGTATGGAGTACTGTTGTCAAGTTTGGGGTGCTGCTTCTGTTTCCATCTTGGCGCTCTTGGATTCTGTTCAAAAGCGGGCTATACGAGTTGTGGGTGATCGAGCTTTGACATCAAGCCTTGATTCCCTACAACATCGTCGCACTGTTGCTGACCTCGTTGTTTTTTACAAATATCGTCATCAACAGTGCTCAGATGAAATCAGCGGCATCATGTCTCAAACTTATTCTTACTCCCGTTCCACTCGGCAATCGGCTACCGCAACCAGTCAAACGGTCGCGACCCCGCGTGGTCATACTGGCAGATTGCAGAAAGACTTCTTTGTTCGAACTGCATACAAATTGAATAGTTTGCCGGAACCCTTAGTCTCAGGTGGCTTCAACCCGCAGAGGTTTTAAAAAAGCGTTCATCAACACCTTGGACCGCCAGTTGTTGTGGGATCTAGGTCAGGACCTAGATCTTAAAAGGTATTTATGTTGTTGTTGTGACACATATTCTAAACCCTATTACACAACACTTTTTATTTATTTAAAAAAAAAATATACGATGAAAGAGACAATAAAAAAGAAACAAAACAATGAAAAATCTTAATATATATTCTCGATGATTTTGATCCGGAATCATTATGTAAATTTAAATCAAAAAGTGAACATTGTCATCAGTAGTGTTATTGTGGCAAAAAAATGTATATTCTTTATCGAGATTGTTCATATTAAATTTGTTGAATTAAATTATTTTTGTAATTGGTGTTTTAATTCTAACAGTGTTAAGTTTTCGTTGCCTTTTATTAAGTTTTGTGTTAAATAACATATTTTTGTGTCTTTAAATAAGAGCGTGTTTGTATTAGAAAACGGCTTTGAAGATAGCGAAACCGTTGTTTTACCATTCTGGTTAGTTGAAGGGAATACAACGGATGTATATGAATTGGATGACCGAAATTGTGTTCGAAAAGGTAAAAATAACTCGTTAAAGTTCTTCGCATAAAAGTAAATGAAAAGTTGTATAAAAATAATGTATTTAGCTTAATTTGTAAGTTAGTGCATACAAATTTAGCTCGTCGTCAATATTTGAACGTGATAGATTTATTTTAACGCGAAACATATATGAACAAAGTAGTATTTGAGGATTTTTAAGCCCTGCAAAATGTAACAGTTAACCCTTTCAATAATATCACAGTATTTTATTGGGACATCAAGTGATGATTTAGGAAAGCAGGTGCTAATGAATGATTTAATTACAATTTATTCTTATATGTATGATTGTCATGCAGGTTCATCTTTTGATTTTATTCATCTTTGTTGTGATTTACATAGTGTTTTGCATTCTACCAAGCGTCTTAGTCTAAGATACGGCTGCAGGATTAGTGCGTTCATCGATTTTTTGCTAAAACAAAATTTTTATGTATATTTATAATTAGGAGAATATATATCTACCAGGTTGCCTATCAAAATTTGGCCGCCAGTATTTTTAATTAAATTATTTTTAATTGATTTTTGGGAAAAAATTTCGTTCACTTGTTTTTTAAATAAAATATCGCCTACATCACAGCAATTTATATAAAGATTCTAAAAATTCACGGTTGCCATTGCGCACCTGGCCGCACCTTTTCGCAGCCAGGTGTAAACAGGTATGATTTCGATACATTTATACGTTCATAACGTATTGATTGATTAATTCTATATCAAATTAAAGCTAATGTTTTTCTATTTATTATCATATGGTTGCCTAATTAAATCCAGCTGCAAATAAGGGTTGCTGGCTGTTAAAGATGATAAATATTTAAGGTAGAGTGAAAGAGAGCTAGCGCGTAACATCATTTGTCAGACGAGGATAGCGATTGCCAGCTGTGCGACGCTCTTAAGCCATTGCGCATGCGTCGAATGTTAGTGTTCTCAACCACCGGGGACGAATAGAGACGACTTAATAAATACTCCAAAAAAATTGTCTTTCTTTTCAAAATGACAAATTTAAAAATTACAACAAAAAAGGATAGAATCCTAGTTTATCCCCCCAAATAAATTTGCGTTTTTTTTTTAGATAAATAGAAAGATTAGGTCCTCTGCATCCCAATTATGAAAAAAAATTTGCGGAAATGAGGGGGTCAAAAGTTATAAAGGGTTAAACTTTCAATTTTATCTTGGTCCCCCCTTTGGTTTTTTTTTCTTTTTTTCCTTATTTTTATTTATTATTTATTTATATTTTATCACACACTAAAATATTGAAATTAAAAAAAATACCTTGGTCCCCCCTTTGAGTTTTTAGAAGTAACTTGATTTGATTTTTGATTTTTTTTTTGACTCGCTTCTGCGACCTTGCACAACTTCGATCAAAAATAGCACCGCACCCCCCCACGTAAATTTATTTGGGGGGATAAACTAGGAATGTTCCCAAAAAATTAATATTGATTTAACTCTCTTTTACTCTACCTTAAATATTTATCATCTTTAACAGCCAGCAACCCCTTTTTACGGCCGGATTTAATTAGGCAACCATATATGTACGTTATGAACGTATAAATGTATCGAAATCATACCTGTTTACGCCTGGCTGCGAAGAGGTGCGGCCAGGTGCGCAACGGCAACCGTGATTTTTTAGAATCGTTATGTAATTTGCCGTGATGTAGACGACATTTTATTTAAAAAACAAGTGAACGAAATTTTTTCCCAAAAATCAATTCAAAATAATTTAATTAAAAATACTGGCGGCCAAATTTTGATAGGCAACCTGGTAGATATATATTCTCCTAATTATAAATGAACATAAAAATTTGGTTTTAGCAAAAAATCGATGAGCGCACTAATCCTGCAGTTGGATCTCGTACTATCTGACGCTTCAGATTTTTAGATAAGTGATTTTTGGAATGCAATTTGTGACAGCCTACAATCAACATTTGTTCCACAGGACTGGTTTTGGAAGAAGACAACTATTAATGTAAGCCTTTTGATTTCATTTATATAATTTTTGGGTTTTTGTTTTTTTGAAATAAATTATTAGTTTTTGTTGTATTTAGTACTTAATTTCTTTTTAATATAAATTTTCTGTGATAAAATAAAAAATTCCCCAGGCAGAATTGAGTATATTTTTATAATAGTTCAATTCTCTACAATATATTTACAGACATATATGTTTTGTGAAATTTTATTTTGAAAAATACTGTTTAATTTAGTTTACTTATATATTTAATTTAAATTAGTTTAATTAAGCATTTTTCTGTTTCTCTGTAATTTTGTATACAATTAAAATTAAATAAATTGGTTGCTAAAGAAATATAGAAAAAAAAATTAATAAAATATTATGCGAATTTAACAATTTTCTCAAAAAATATTTTACAAGAAATATGCGTACTTAGCTATACGATAGATCAAATGTAAATGGAAAACAAAATGTTTAAAATAAACTAATATAGAAATTTTAAAAAAATTGGTTGCTATAGAAATTTACGAAAATAAATATGAAAAGCAAAACTACTTGGATTAAACAATTTTCTCAACAAACATATGACTATTTTGTGTAAATATATGTGTTTTTATTTATGCAGATAATACAGAATCTTACTCGTACAAAAAAACGTATATGATTCGGGCATAAAATATCTTTTTGCTTTCGAATTCCACTCTCAAGCAAAAAAGATCTACTTTACGCCCTTAATACATAAATAGGTATTAAACGTCAGACTAGTTTGTAGGATAATTTATTTACATAGCAACATACAAACAAAATAGTAGATTCTTGTATGAGCTTAGAATGAAGGCAATTCTTCACGAGGATGAAGTTTCCCGAAACGAGCGAAGCGAGTGGAGGCGAATACAAGATGCTATTTTATACACGACTGTAAAATATTTCGTTTAATTTCCAGTTTTCATGCAAAAATTTGTATCGCCATATTGAAATAAATACATCAAAGATAGCGAAAAACAAAACAAGTTTGTTGTTTAATTTGTTAGGGGAATATTTAATAAACTATAGAACTGTTAAAGAATTTTAATCAAATTCACTAGTTGTGGAATGAATACAATTACAATGGAAGACATACGCATGGAAAGCATATTTTCTTTAGTAGTCGTGGATAAAATAATTTTTTCAATCTTCAAACTATTTATTTACATGGCATACTAAAGCTCATTTGGATTTTTTGTATATAAATAAGAAAAAATTTAGATGGCTTTTATTATAGTTTTAGCTTATTAAGTGAAGCATTAAATGCCCCACTTACGCTTTCCGCTTTCCACATTTATTATTTTAAAATTTTAGGAGAAAGATTATTAGGGGAAAAATAACAAATCAAAAGTAGCATTGTATTAGGAACTAGTAAGAAGAATGAAAGATAGTCCTGATGTAGCTAATTATTATTTTTATTTTATCCAAATATTTGAATTTTTTAAACTTGGCACTGAACACTATGATGTTTTTTTTAACAAACAATTAGATCTGACAATTAACAACAAATTATTTTGACAATCTGAGTTTTTTAATTTCGAAAAAAAATTCGAACTAACTTTTTATCATGCGTTTTCAATCATACCTACATTAGGTGAAGGTGAATAATCTCAACCGCGTGATGCGTTTTCCCTGCGTTTTCAATCATAAGCCCCAATATTATCATCAAAACCAAAATTTTCTGAAGCTATTGAAACCATGCATGTCTTTATAAGACCATGTATCAAAAACCGCAGTGTAGAAATAATTGATGATGACATACTCTAGTTATGGCTACGAAAATCTATGAACTGACAGAATTCAATGCTGGCTATATAGTAAACAAGGTTATGTTTCGAAGGAATGTAGAGAAATGAGGATGAAAATAGCCAGATGATCAAGTCATAATGCAGAAAAAACGAATGAAGCGACTTTAAGAAGAAAAACGGATGACGGATAAGGTAGCAGATGTAGTCGTTTCGAATCAGTTTGACTGATTCTGAGTTTGAAGTCAACGCAAAGAAGTTTAAGCTAACTCTAACAACTGATTGCTTCATTTCTTCATATATTAGAGGTATACTGTTAGGTGGAAATGTATTTTATATTGGTGAAAAAATAGTGCCATTACATTAGAGACAAAAACCACTGTCCACCAAACGAACAGAGAAATGCCGAAAGCCAACCGCAGCTGAAGTAAGTATTAGAGAAAAAAAGATGGTCAACTTAAACATCTGAAATAATATCACCATTAATTTGTTTTCGGTAATATTGTGAATGAACGGTATTAACTTCTTGAGGCCAGAAAGATTCGTAATTGATGCTTGAAAAGTAGGGTTCATGTACGAAAGTATCAAGTTGTAGCACTATTTTAATTGTAAAGAATCAACAACTAACTACTCTACAAAATTTCAGCGACAAAACAAGAAAATGTTCTGGCTCACCGATTGTAGGCTGTGGAAGTCAAGAAGGAAACACAGCTTATTAAAAGTTATTTTTGGAAAATCCTTAATCAAATTAGATACAAACTTTAAAATACAGTAGGGCTCTAAATCAGTAAGAGAAAGAGAAAGCCATTTGAAGACAGGATAAATCATAAGCCAACGTTAATTTGCTTTAATGTCCCAAAGTTTATTTTGTGTAGTACAACATGGCAAAACATTGTTTTTGGGGGAGTTTGTGAGCAATTTAACACAAGTCAATTTGTGAATCATTTAAACTTCGTCTTTTTGAAGCCACTTTTTGGTTTCTTCATATTTGTGTTCAAGGTCATTGAAAAAAAAATGTGCCGTTAATATATAATCAACCGACCACCATAACTAATATTAATGGTGACTGATCTTCTGTCAAATCGTTTTTTTGTTTGTTTGTTTTCCTTTATTTCTCTGAGAGAGAAACCGGTTTGTCTTCCCAAAGACGTGCGAAAATTTTTCATTTGATTCAAAATTGTACAATTATTGCAAATTTCTTTTAAATCTATAAGAAAAAAACCTACCACAAAAAAATAATAGTTTCTCCCTCACTGCTACTATATAAAAAGAAATAAGAAAAATGACAGATTAGGAATTGATTCTAACCAAACATATAAATTTTAATCTTTTATCTATTAAAAATAAACTACGCAATAATGAAAAGTTGGTCGCCAGCTTGTTTTCATAATATACTTTCAGGATGTATACATAACTTAAATATTTGAACATTGGCATTATAAAATAATAAAATATTCACTATTATAAAATCACTGGAAATAACACAATAAATGTAAAATACTCTCGTAATTATTTTCATTCATTTTATAAAAATTAGCACAACTAAAAATAATAGATTGTACTTTTTGTTTCGTTTTAAATTATTTTATTGTTTTTAATTTATAATTTAATACAATAGTTGGTTGTTGTAAATAAACAGAAATGCAAATGGCGAAATGAGAAATTGAATATGACATTTTTGTGAACACGATTTCTTATGTCTCTCTTCATACAATTTTAAAGTTATGTTCTCTCTATATTTATATATACTCTAAGTATATAATCAACAACTTGATAAGTAAAAGAAATGTTTGCAATCTTTTTAGCGAATAAACTTGTTTTAAAGATTTTGACAAGTATTAGTAAAGCTTGACGGAGGTCATGCAAAGGTTGTAAGAAGAAGGTTAGGCAAAAATAAATTAATACAGATTCAGACAAAATCAGTTCATTAGACCAAGGTTTTGTCCGTTTTGGGTAATAGCTTTGGATTTCCTGGCGATTTTGACTATAAGAGGTAGTTGAATCAACATCATTGTGTATGCAAGAATATGTCAGCCAAATCAGAAATAACCTGTCAAATATTCATAAATTTGTCAGGGTGTAGATACAACTAGCGATCAAATGTGATCAAATGATCAAAAAAATCATAACGAAATACAAAACCAAATTATATTCGACATCAACAGTGACAGACGCTATGAGTTATGACACACAATTATCATCAATTTTCGTTTTTACTTCTAAGAAATAGAATGGATATGATATCAACACAATATTTTTAGTAATTTGCAGCAAAGGATATACACCAACAACCAAATTCATATTTTATCATAAAAAATATTTCGTATAAAGAATTTGAAAATGGGATCGATATTACAGAACGAGGAAAATATTCTATTTAAACAGGTTATTTTGTACACAGAGAATTAATTGTAACCGTAATGAAGTTTAAAACTTATAGGTGTTCAGGAGACCTCCCGCCATTTTGTCCAATTATGTACAATTGTAAATCTAGACCGTTTTCAAATCACACAAATTCTCATAAAAATAAATCCAACCGTTTAAGAGGAGTTCGGTCACAAACAAACGTACAGAAGAAATATATATTTAAAGATAATTTAAAAATAAGTGTAATTTCTGATTTGTGTTAATTTCAACTCTCCAACACCCTTTACCAATCACTTTCAAATTTTGACATGCCATTCAATTCTCAATCCATCTGGATTGATCAGCTAGAATGCTAATGCTCTCTGTTATTCATATTTCCCAAATGGAAAAATTCAAATAGGCTCCTTATATTCTCATGACGACTCTTTGAAATTATTCTTACTAATTCAACAAAATTTACGCGCACAAACTTTTGTATGGGCGTAGCAACGCATGCCGGGTCCTGCTAGTATTGTGTATAAATTATAACTTTTTATAACTTTTTGTTACACTCAATATGTATGTCTGTTAGGTCACTACAGCTTTCGTTCATTAATCAATTTTGATGAAACTGGCAAGGAACTGATTAGTTTTTAAAAGATAATGGGTAAAGTTTTTGAGCTTGCTTAGGAGGACCTGCTTAATTTAAACTTCAATAAATTTAGTCCTTTGTAATATAATATTTTGATAAGAATCAAAACAGTTTTCAATTCCAGCTTTGGGTTTGTCATTTCTGGTATACAAAAAAAGTTTGTTTCTTCACTGTTGTCACAGTGTGACAACACTGCTTTTTGGTGTTGTTTGAACAAAGTTTTGGAAGGGTATATTTTGCATAGAATCTTTTTGTATGTTATATATTTATTCAACTTAACTTACCTAATATCAAAGTATCACAGTCAAGATTTTCAGTTCTCCTTTTTTAAAAAATTTTCATTGAATTATATCAAACCTTATCGTTGTTGAGGTTGAATACGTATCCAGGTTAAGACCAAATACAAGAACAGTATACTCAGTATCTGGCAATAATTATGTCTCAAAATTAAAATCGTTTAGCTTACCTGATATTTTACCACCCTATACCTAACCATTCCATTTATCGACATGTCGTTTCCATAATTATTGCTATTTCCAAATTCAAAAACAAATTTTTTAAATTTCAAAAAATTTTCTTTAATAAAATCATTTTGTTTATGTTCTTAATATAAAAAGGAAACAAAATTATTTTTCTTTCAATTTTTTAATTTTTCGTTTTACATTTAATTATTACACATTGTTTTTTGTTTTTAAATATTTGAATAATTTTTTAATTTTTTTTTTTTACATTTAAATAATCACATTTTCTAAAATTCTGTTTTTAAAATTAATATTTACAAATTTAAATTTATTGTATTTGATTTTGTTTTAAATTAATAATTATTAATTATTTATATTTTCAATTTATTTTAATATAAAATTAATATCAGAATATCTCTTTATTTTTTATTATTATAAATAATTAATAATTAGAATATTTTTGTTTATATTTATATATACTTTTTAAATTACTTATAAATAATTAAGTGAGATGCAATAGTTTAATAATTATATTTATATATAAACATGTTAATAAGTATTATAATAATAGATTATAATTAATAATAATTTAAAATATTGTTTTTTAAACACATTTATGAGTTTGAAATCACTTGACTAATAATATGTATTTTTTATTGACCTTATTTATATATCTATTTGTTTATATAAAATCACGTTTTGTTTTTGTTTTACTGCATTAATTCTAATTAAATAAATTATTTAGAAGCGATTGTATAGTTTATTGAATTAAAAAATAAATTGAGGTAATTCAAAAATTGTTGATTCTGTTGTTGGTGATGTTGTTACATTTGAATGGTAAATGCAAGCAAATCTGTGTTTAAAAAGTTGAGTTATTTATAAATAAATTAATTAGTATATTAGTTTTCATTTACCTGATGTTGTTTAAGTCTTTTATGGTTTTGATGAAAAAAGTTAATTCCTCATCTGATTCAATTTGTAGTAACAAATTCTCCATTTAGTATGTTGATTGCGTGGGTATGGATGATGGTTTTACGTTCCATTTTGGCTAGCAACATGAGGCGGCTGTAAGTTTAAATCCTCAGTCATTTGAAGTCTAACAAGGAAGACTCAATCTGATAAACAAATTAAGTCCTAAAAAATATGATTGTTTTTTTGTGAAACCTATCTAGTTTTTTAAGGCTTTGTTTTGTTTTTCTTTTTTTTTTCAAAGTGATAGGACTTTAAAGTTTATTTCAAAATGGCGGAGAAGAGTTTTTAAATGACAACAAAATATGTGTGCAATTAATGTTAATAAAACACAAAACTTACTTGATTGTTTTAATATTGTTTGTTCGTCCATTGAATCACTAGACGATCGTTTTAATAATGTTTCATGATTACTTTTACTATCTGAAGCCATTGACATATCCTTATCTGACGATGGTGAATTACTATTATGACTTCGTAAAAAATGATCATTTTCACGATCATCATTTGAGTTTGTGGAATATCGATGATGATGTTTCGATGATGGTTTATCATAGTTTTTTGAATTTTGGTAATTCTGATCGGATGGATATTGATATTGTGACATTTCACGAATCTTATGCGTTAGCATGTGTTGTTTCATATTTCCCTGGAAAAAAAAACAAAAAACGAATTATTAGAAATTAATTCGAATATAAATTAAATAAATTTAAAATTGTTAATAGAAAGCTTAAATATTATTTGCAAAAAAAAAAACAATAGAAAACTAAATTTATGATTTGGTGTGAATTGTGAAAACACAAATAAAATTTACATTTTCCTCTCGTTGAGTTCTCAAAAAAATGGAAGTGCACATACAACCATAAATATTGTAAATACGTTTTAAGTTTTTATTTCGACTTACCTTTGTTGAAAAGCCACGCGAACAAAATGAACATTTAAATGGACGTTCTTTGGTATGACTTCGATAATGAATTTCTAATGCTGAATGACATGGGAATGTTTTTAAACAAATATTGCACGTTGTATTGCCACGGATTCCTGGAAAAATTAATTTTTTATTTTTTTTGTTCTGTTTTGTTCTTAATAAAATCAATTTGTTTATTGTTGAGCTTGATAAGATATTATTTGGAAGAACATCATGCTAATCTAATGGAAACATAAGTCAGATTTTTTTCAAACCAAGTGGTAGATTAGTGTTAACTTAGCTGATCTGGAAAACGAAACCAAACGAAGAGTAATTGATTTAAACAGTTTAAGTAATTTAACAAATTTGACTTTTTTGTACAATTTCATTTTTGTTCTTAAATTTAAAATAACAAATTCGATATCAAACAATATCAATACACTGAAGGATAATATCATTTTTTTTGTTCGTTTGCTATTACCAAACCTTCCCAACATTCAGTTTTTTATAGAGAAAAGTAAAGTAATTCAAAAATTGGCGCAGCTCAAAAGTTTAACATTTTCAACGCCATCTGTCCTCAAACATTCCTAAACTTTTTCTTTTTGTGTTTTCAAAATCAAACCAATAAATGAAATTTAGAAAAAAAAATTAATTGTTTTCTGATTAGCATGATGTTAGAAATAAAAAAAAATCTTTCAATCAAACGCTCAATAATTATAAAAAAAAAATATTAAAAGCTTTAAAAAGTGAAAGAATAAAAACCAAACGTACCTGTCAATCCAAATGTATTAAATGGTCCAGCTGGCATAACTGAATGTGCCAACGATATTAAAGTATTATTTAACGATGATTGTTCTGAAGACATATTACTATACCCATCATTGGGCATCATCGGTAGATTTGGTAGCATGCTACCAAATTTTGAATGACCTTGAAACATTTTTGAACCAAGGAAAACAGGCGATTGTGATATTGAGTCAAGGGAATTTTGTGATGAATTTATAAAGTCTGGACTTTTATCGTTTTTTTGGCGTTGATGGTGGTGGTGGGGGTGATGTTGTTGTTGTTGTTGTACATGACTTTGATTATGATGATTTATATAATCTCTCTCATTCGATTGTTGTGTTGAGGGTGGTTTTGTTGATGGTAATACAATTGGTGGTGTTGGTGTTGTTGTTGATTGATTTTGTAACGATGACGATGATTTTGGTGATGATAATTGATTTGGTTTTATTAAAATATTTTCATTGTCTCGATTATTATCTGAATCTGAATTATTATTATTTAAACGAATTTTATTGATTAATGATGATGATGATGATAATGGAGTTTCAGATATTATTGATTCAGAATCATCAGTTGAACAACGTTCCTCATCAAAATTTTCATTATCCATATTATCATCATTATTACTTTTTGTTTTTCTTAAGTCAGTGACCTTTGTTAGAAGGCCCTGATAGTTACCAAAATCAAAATTATTTATTCTATTTGTAAAAGATTCAGGAAATAATGGAGAGAATTCACGAACTTCAGCTGCATCAATTTGTTCTGGTGTTAGATCCGGTGTTTCACCTGTATGTAAACGTATGTGTTGTTGTAAAACCAAAACATTTGAATAACGTTTATGACATACAGGACACTCAGGTAGGGTTCGCATAGGTGTTTTTATTTGATGTACGCTCATATGAGTTTTTAAATTACCTTTTGTTGTAAAAGCACGATCACATATACGACAGCTAAATGGTCTTTCTCCAGTATGTGTACGATAATGCATTTGTAATGCACTTTTACAAGATAAGGTACGGTGACAGAAAAAACATTCATTTGAATCTGTTAATTTATTATCAGTACTATCAATTAGCGCTTGTAGTTTTGCTGATTCCGTATGTTTTGTGATGCTGATAAAACTCTCCCATGAATTGTCATTTTTTTCTGTCAGCTGTGGGAGAAGGGAAGAATTTAAAAATGGATTTTTTATCGGTAACATAGTATCGCGAAAATTTTGATGATTTAAAACGAATTCGGGATTACATCGTGTCTTACTTTGGGTAGATGATAATTTCGATGATGTTGAATCCTTTGATGATAAATTTTCGGGTTGATCTTGTATATCATCTTGATCATCGCTTAATTTACTTGTTATTAGACAATCATCATCACTTGATGGTGTTATTGTAAAACGACGATCACGATCTAATAAATTTATTCTTTGGTTTCGTAAATGTTCATCGTTTTGTAATTTTCTCTCAATTTTATTCAATTTCTCATCATCTTCGAGTGAATTGATTTTATTTATGTTATTGTTTATATTATTACTATTGTTGTTATTATTATTTATGTTATGATTATTATTATTATTACTATTGAGATTACTATTTTGATTTTTTTTAATACTTAAATCAGTCGGTTCATCTTGTTCGATAACGGGTGGTGGTGGTGCTGGTTGTTGCTGATGCAAATGTGGTGGTGGTTGTTGCTGTGGCTGTGACTGTGTAGGCGGTGGTTGTTGTTGTTGATGTGGTGGTGACACCACACCAACCATATTATAAGGAAATGCATTAGCATGACCACCTAATTGTTTTAATAAATCTAATGGTGGTCGATAGAACGATAACTGTGAACGTATGTCTTGCGGAAATGGTATAGGAACAGGTAGTTGAAAAGGATTTGTTGATGACCCGGGAACAGAGGAGGGAGATTGTGATTTCGATAATAAATATTGATGATATTTATCAATATTTTCCTGTGATAAATTACGGTTCATTTCGATATGTGGAAAACTTGATGTGTGTCGTTGATAATGAACTTTTAAATTTCCTTTTGTTGTGAAACGACTACCACAAACATTACATTTAAACGGCCGTTCCCCAGTATGTGATCGTATATGTATTTGTAGCCCAGAATCTGATCCGAAAACTTTGCCACAATAACGACAACGATGCTTCAACTCGTTTCCTTTAAAATCCGGTGATGATGATTTATCACGACGAAATGTTAATTCATCAGCTAAATTACCAGCAAGTAAACCATGCGATGCTGAATCTAATACCTCTTGCGCACGTTTTTGTAGCATTTCCAAAGAGTTTGGTGCATCAAGAGATGGTAACGGATCATGATTTTTTATTATTGATGATGCTAATGATGAATTATAATGATATGGTGATTCGGCTAATTGTGATAAATTTTGATTATTCGTAATTGGTGGTGTTGTTCCAGATGTGGTTAATTGATTTGATTTACGTAATGATTCAGAAACTAATAATGATGGTGAATTACGTGTTGGTGTGGTTGGAGAAGATAGTTTAATTTTTTTAAAATCATCTCCAAATTTTTCTTGTGATGATTGTTGTTGTTGTTGAATTCTACATAAAAAATTTAAAGAGAAAATATGATATATAGACAAAGAAAAAATTCATTTGTTTTTAATGTCGGACAACGTATTATTAGGTTGTTGTAATTGAACATGTCATTTTTTTTGTCAACCGTTCTAACCATGTCAAAAGCAGTGAACTTTCTAGGCAAACTTTTGTTGTAGGTACGTGTAAGATATGATGATTACTAGCGTTCAAAGATTATAAAGCCAGCTACTTTGCTTATAATTTGGTTGTCATGTTTTCATTAAAAAATTCATTGAATTTGATGTTAAAGTCGACAACGACTTTAAAAAATTAAACAGTGAAAATTTCGTCTGCACTTATTCAATTGTAATGCTCAACTAATGTATTTGGTTGCCCTAACTAATATCATACATTTTGTTGTTGTTGTTTTTTGTCGTTTTTGCTCATTTTATTTTGATTTTATTTTATAACTTATGGAATAAATATTTCATTTTGTTATTGCGTGTTTAATGGTTGGCTAATGGCTATAATAAAATTTTAGTTTTGAGTTGACCAAAGAAAAAGATGAAAAATATCAATTGTCGAAATAAACAATTGGAGACAAATTTTTGTTGGACAAGGTTGCCCTCGTTTTTATAAAACAAATTTCTAAATTTCTTATTAATAAAAAAAAATTGAGGTAGTAAATTTACAAGATCCTCGGGCAATCGTAAATTTTCGGCGTTTGTGGAACGAAAAAGCTGCCGAATCGAGAAAAATGGCATATAAAAAAGTTGTCGGGCTCGTCACGGACAGCCACCTCATGAAGTATAAAATATTCGGTAATCATAAAATGAAACCGGCGAGGGCCTGGTGATTATTATATTTATTAAAAAAAATCAAAATTTTTCTCTAACACTTTTTGTATTTCTTGACGTTCTAGATTGTAAATTAGGAGTGTAAATCAGCTAAAGACTGGTTGTTCTGCGATCTGTCTTCTATAAAGGTCGACAAAAAGTAGCAAAGTTTTGGAATATTTTCAATTTTTTTGTTTTCTAAAAATATGTTTGCTCAAAACACACTTATATAGGCCATTTTATACTATACCACGGCAGTGTGGCTACCGTATTGATGAAGGGAAGACTAAGTACTAATTTTGGTGATGACGTCCCTTATACTAAAAGAAAAACTTAGTAAATCTTAAAATTTTGTTATCTGCTATGAGTATTATGTGGATATTGGACATTTGCTAATGGTGGGACCCTCATTTCATATCCTGCCCACAGAAGTTAGCGTACTTAGGCACTGGCAGAATATTTTTTGTCGTGAAAAATGCTAGTCATAAATGCAGTTGTGGTATTCAACACGTCGGGTTCCTGGAACTACAAAAAGGGATCCCAGTTCCACATAGGACTTTCTGTTAGTTAGTTAAGTTAATTTAGTGAACTTTTACTTAGTAAATAACTTTGTAATACCGTTATTTAGGTGGGAGTGTTTATAAGATATCACAGTGAAAAAAAATTTCAATCAAATTTTTCGTTAAATTAAAACAACAATGATTATTATTGATCTTCTTTCTTTGGTTCAATAAACAAAATCGTTGGTTCAATAACTAATTTATTAATATTACGAATGATTTCATTTTATTAATAAATTGTTTAATGATCCAACGGAAATTAGTTTATTAACACAACGAATAATTTTATTGAATTTGGTTACATTTTTTTCATAACACTTGTAGTTTAATGTATTTTATCTGCCTTTTCAATTAATAGGCAAATTAAGTGGCAAAACAAGCTTATGTAAAACAGTTTGGTTTTCCTAAAGTTTATTATTGGTCCACTTTCCAAAGCTGTCTATACATGAGTCATAGATAAATCGTTAATCGACAGTATATATTGTATGACAGAAATAGTAAAACGAAAAAATCCCAATATTTTTGCCCCATTTTGTGTAAGTTGTGATACCCTGTAATACTCAGTAAGTTGTGATACCCTTTATAGGTGCTTATTGTGCAAAAACGTTCCCAAAAAAAAGAGTTAGTGAAATTAATCACAATCACAAAATAACAATTAAGTGGGTCAAAAGAATCATTTTCGTACATTGTGCTACCGAATTTGGAAAACATTTTTGTCTAGAAACATTTGACGCTTAAAAATTTAGACGACATTAAATATATATACTATATAAATAATTTTTCTGAGATTCTTCAGCTACTTCCAACTAATAGAAACAGTTAACAAATGTATCAGATTAAATTTCGTTGTTTTCACAAAAGTTATGATTGTAGAGAAGAAGCATTAAAACTAAACGAACAGTTTTCCGAGAAGTTTTTTCTGCAGATATGTTAAAAATATCAGGTTGTGACAGATTTAATGTCATTTTTCAAAAATGTTTTAATTATTAAACGTTAAATGGAGTAGTTTTCTGAGCAGATTTTGGGTGAAACCTCATTTCCATTAATTTTATGTTAATTTATGATACTCTAGAACAACGACAACAATTTTAGGACAACGCAGCAAGTAATTTTTCAATTAATTGAAAAAAAAATATATTTGCAAAACATCACAGATTTATTTGAGTTACAAGTTTTTAAATTACTAACTTTTGTTAACTAATTATTCCGTTTGAGAAACTACATCATTGTTAGTTCGGTTTTAGGCACGCATTTTTATTTTCTAGGCTCTTATTTAGTCACCAAACGTTCACCAAATGAGAAAGTAGGGTATGACTTTGAATTAAGGTACAATTATTATTTAATGGTGGATTTAATGCCATCATGACATGTAGGGTGTCAGAGTGGCACCTTTGGGGAGCTTTAAATATAAACGGTCAAAGTTCAAGGAGGTTCAAAAATAGAAATCACCCATTTTATTGCGAATGAAAGGTAGTCGGCTGATCAAAATCCAATATTTGTAGTTAAATAAATATTTGTTACGTGAATACTATGTATACTATAGTTTTGCAACACTGCAAGATAGTGATTCAATACAACATAAAATATATTTTAAAACGGGCAAAATAAGTAATAAATAGGAAATGGTTTTTTAACTTTAATTCGTAACTATAGAATATTTCACAAAGATAAAGACTACAGAACGTATAACAATTTACAAAATATTCAAAATTAGAAGTGGACATTTCACAGTCACTGTCATCAAATTGAGCTTCATGAGCCTTTAAATTGCCACACAGTAAGCCACCTTTGCACTCTCGAAACTCTTTATTTTATTTCTTTGATTTTATTTCTTTCTGTGATTACAATCGCGTCCTCAACTGATGTTTATAATTAATAATAGGGTCGATGGTTTATTTTATTTTATTTTTTCTGAAGGCTTGGTCTCTATACTTAGACAAAAAAAATGATCACCACAATTACATTATCAACATATATTTATGTGGTGCCAACCTTAAATCAATGAACATGCCACAAAAGAGCAGAAGTATGTCCGCATGGTGGAATCAGTTTTTAATGTTTAGTAAATTTTTATTATATTTGATCTACGGGTGCGACAACCCCGTGTACTCCAGTCCCTGCTATTGACATACGAGTTAACATGAGATATCACATACCATTAACAATAGCAGTTAGATATCACTAGCCAAGGTAACATCTTAGGGGTGGTGGATGAACTGTGTTCAATCAACGGTAGCACCTTCAATCTTAGGAAGGTGAGATTCATGTCCCTAAATAGAAGGCGAGATTCATGTTCCCAAATTCATCAAATAGTGCTGACAGGACTGGTGACAATTCATAACCTAACAAAGTTGGCAGGCTGCACATTTCAACATTACGTGTAATCAATTGTAAGGCACAAACGTAGATAGCCTCTGTGTTATAGATATTCGTTGGTTGTACCAACATATTTTTCTTGTCATTAGATAAAGTGACATCTACCTCTCTCAAATGAACATAAAATCGTTTTCAGTGGTTATGCCTCAAATTTTTGTCGTTGGTATTCTCAAAGGCATACGGCATCATCCACTCTTACTTTCTTGATTTCAATAAGGCCACTATGTCATACTAACAATATCACCAAGGTGGTCTGGAATGACCGAAGAGTTTATAATTTAAGCATGTTTTCAGTTTTTTCTCCTTATCTTCTTCAGCACATTTAATTCATGCTGCACTTTCCTCTTTGTGTAACGTATGCTATTTTTTTGATTCTTCGCCATCTACCATATTTTGTACATCTTTAGATAACTGACAACAAACAAGCAATGATAGTGTCCACTTCCTTGCCGCTGAAAACATCATTAATGAACGTTTCATTAAATATACGAGATGTACATCCGAAAGTTATAAACAAGTAACTTCTACATCTGTAACAAGTGTTAATGACGTCTAATGTGCTAATGACGTAATATACCAGACTGATTAAATAATACTCTTATCATCAGTTATCAACCAAGAGCCCTATACATACTCCTAGTTCAACTAACATTAGCTGAATGCTAGTTGTTAGCGGATTGAAATAAATAAGAATATCGTAAACTGATCGATGTCAAATGAAAAATGTGAACAGATAAATCAGCTGATAAGTGTCTAATACGTCCACTTTTTTTTTAATAAAATGTGTTGTGTAGTAGGAATAACAATATCGGTCACAATAATACATAAAAACCTTTAAAGACCAAGTTCCCACAACAACATACGTTCAAAGGTGTTGATGGTTTAATTGAGTAGGCAATGATCGATTACCAGCAGCGATTCTCCCTTTTATGTCTCTAAGTATGCTGTAGTTTGAATCAAGCATTAGGCCCAAAAATTTAAAAAACTCAAGTCCCACAATACGTCGCCGTATATCAAATCTTTTTTCAGCCTCATTTGAAATGAAACAGTTATATGTTTTGTTTTTCGTAATTTCTTTGTAAACCAATTTGTCTAGAACCACTCTCAAACGACTTAAATGAGTGAGACCATTACAGCTTCACTACGACCGAGGATGATAACATCAGATCAGTGCATGCGATCTGTAGTGAGTTTTTTGACAAGATGTTGTTGTAAGTTGGAAGTTTCTGTGGACGACGCACATATTCCAAGGCTATATAAAAGAATAGGAGTATAGGAGGGATAGGATCACCTCGTCTTAAGCCGAATCTCACTTTAAAAAACTTTGATATTTCGTTCTCTTCTCGTACACAGCATTGAAAGTTCTGTACTGTCATTTTGCATATTAAAACCAGTTTACCAGCGATTCTCATTGATATTAGACCAACCCAAAGAGTCGCTCGTTCGAAAGAGTTGTGGGCCTGTCTGAAATTAACGAAAAGTTGGTTCAAAGGTATGTTGAAGTTTCGACATTTTTCCACACATACCTCCAGTTATCTATTTAGGGGTGGGCCTTCAATGCCTAGACATAGGACTCTAAAATTGTTTTAAAAAAAAACTCAGACGAGAGGGAGTTTCAAAGAAACCTAATCCTAATTTTTAAGAAAGCAAATTCCTTCAAATGGATTCCCACTGTTACTTACTCAGAGACTCACAATTTTTAAAGATAGCACTGTGTACCACAGGGTAGTATAAAGCCTTGTTGTTAAATTGATGTCTCAAATTTAAAGGAATTGTTAACTAAATGCCGCTTCAACTACTATGAGTAGGAACAAATTGTAACAATTATTTATGAAAAAACTAATGGTAATGCTGGTTGCACCGTTTCTCAATTGAAGCCAGTTTCCAACAATTCAAACATTCAGAATTTTACTGACATTTGTAATTAATTGAACAAATTTTATTTGGTTTTAAAAGATTCGTTTAGACGCATTAGACAGCAATTTCTTTTGGTGGAATTTTTTGATTGACTGCATCCATTTTTGACTAACAATATCGACTTAAAAATTAACAATAGAGATTAACAATAGAGGAACCAACTCACTTCCTAGTTTTCTAATGTACTTTATTTTTTAAAATGATATGTCGGGTTTCAGTGTGAAGTACATTTACAATGTTTTGAGTTCGACATTTGACGAACCAACAAACAAATTTCAATTGCGGTTGAAAAGTCTTGAAAATAAACAAAATTTCATATGCAATTTCTCATCGACTACTTTTCAAAATGTCAAAACCACAAAGTGATATGTTATGTTTTGTATGAGATCTAAATTATTGAAAAAATATCGACATATATAAAACGTATTGGACAAATAACCTAAAAACGTAGACAAAGCCTTAAGTAACTGGGTTACACTGATAACAAATAATTAAAAAACAAAAATAGAATAGACAACACACAATTTGGTTTTGTAAACTATTTTCATGTACAGCGTACGCTGTATATGAATACAACTTATTCACCTATCCGCACGCATGAAAACGATAAAAACAAAACAAAATGACATTTCATATTCAACAACCCAAAAATTATATTCTAAATGTAAAAAACAATAAACTCACTTTGATTTATTTGAAAATTCAATATCTTTCATCTCCGATGGTGTTGATGATCTTAGATAGTTTTCATTCATTTCTTTTTTGATCATTTCTTCGTTCATTTTAATTCCATTTCTTATAATTTCATTATGTTTTTGTTCTATATCTTTAGTACTAATTTCACTATCATCATCACCTATTACACCACAACTATTAACAACACCACCTCCTCCTACTCCACCACTGCTACTACTCGTACCACCCAAACTCATTTGATTCGTTTGTTGATTCATCGCTAAATATGATTGTAAATTTTGTATAAATTGTAATTGTAACATTTGATTATGTTGTAATGCAAATAATTTTGATTGCAATAATGAGAATTCTTTTAATGGATCTTCTGAATTGTTTATATTCGGATGATTAACCGATGATGATGCATTTTTAAAAGCTTCGAACATAAAGGGTAGAAATGGTGCCGCTGCGGTCGCTGCCGTTGATGGAAAACCAGCTGATGGTGATGGTTGTGATGAATTATCGTCACCAAAATGTTCTTCATTTTCATCACAATCATTATTTTGGATATGATGATTTTGTTGTTCATTTAAATCTTCATCAATTTCTTCATCCTCGTCACCATCATCTATCATATTTTCATGTTTTATTGCATCCTTCCAACTATCGGTCGTTTCTAATTTCTTTTTCGTATCATTTATATACGAATCATTACAATTCTTATTATTTATGTCACACAAGTTACCATGATCAATCATTTCTTGTTCGTTGTCAAATTCTTTATGACATTGTTTACAGGTAATTTGTGTTAGATTTGTATCAGTAACTGTGCTTGCTGTCATTTTGTTATTATTATCGATTAATGTTGTCGAACTCGGTCGTTGTAGCGTTGGTGGCGACGATGTTAAATTTTCATCGATATCTGAATCTAATCCATTTATAATGTTACCTGTAAACACAAAAAAAAATTTTTTATTATTTTGATTTAGAAAACTAGTTTTTAAATTTTTTTTTTTTGATAATGACTCCAGAAAAAAAAATTTATTGATTTCAATTCTTTTCAAATGAATGATAAATGGGAAAGACCATTAGTTTTTTTTTTTGGTTTGAATAGATATAGTGGAATTATGTATATATGTAAATATAAATATTTCAATGATTTTTATGTTATGCTCTTGTATTATCGACTTGTTGTATATTAAAACAAAAACTAAAAACAAGTTGTCATGTAAAGATGAAGCAGAAGAGAAGACATAAATTGTAGTGAATTTAATCGATGATACACATTCCAATGTGATGAAAGCATATTGAATTTTAACTATAACTCATTTTTTTTGTATATATAAATGTATCTTTTGTATATCAAGAAGGAGGAGTTTTAAAGTTTTCTTTTATGATCAGTGTTTATAGTTTAATGAAAACACAAAATATAAAACGCCTTTATGAATAAATTATAGGTGATTGTGGAGATAATTTACGTTTTTATCGTGGGTTGTGAAGCGGACATTATGTTATCGTTTTTTGGTGTAGAGTTATTATATTCAAAAGGTTTATGGCTGTTAATTATGGTGACCAATGTTTGTATAATGGGTTTTTAGTTGTAAGGTTTTGTTTTGTTTGGTAACATTTGAATATTTTTACTGCTTTATAAACATCGAAGTAAAATACATTTAAATTCAAAATTTATATTGAACTCACGTTTTAGCAAACCATAAATTAAAGGGTTGACTTGTTTGATAAATGGATCCCAGGCAATATTCCGCTCTATATTATAATGGTATAAAATAAAACCCTTTGCAGGTGCTACTCAAAATAAAGAAATTTATTTCGTATCGTTCATTTGCGGTAGAAACCAATGCGAATATGCAATGACATCCATTGATCATACACGATAGAGCACAAAAGTATATATATAGACAGTTTTGAAATGTTTTGGTAGAACAGGTCGCTCGATTTTGACAAACATGAAGCCAAACAATTCAAATTCGGTCACATCCTGTTAAGAGAAATACAATATCATACTGAATGCAAATATCATATTGATCAGAAATTGAAGTCCTGAGTAAGGTTGAAATAGTCTATTATAAAACAAAGATAGAATAGTCTGTTATACGGAGAGTTATATGCCATGCGTCACGAGTTACATACAGGTATTGTGGCGGTTATATGAAAGTCTGCTAAAAAACTTCAAGAAGTTGGTTTTTGCTCTATATCTTCTGGCTTCTGTTAATATTTGCACAAGTAACATATTCTTTTAGAAATCCAGCCAAATAAGATCTCACTGATCTAGTATAAATTCACATGTCAACTTAGATTAACCGGAGACCCCAACACCCTGGAAAAAAATCGGTTACTAAAACCTAATTTTGTGGCAACCAATTGTTAATCGTTAAATTAACTTTGAATACAGCTTGAATGCCTTCATTTTTTGTTATTGAAAGCAAGACAATCGAATTTCGAAGTCTTTAGGACAGATAACATTAGTGGACTGAAAACTTTTTCAATACATGAGCCATACTGAAGTTTGAGTTTAATCGTAATAACAGGTATAAGATGCTAGTAAGTCAGGTCTGCAAATTTTACGGGCACTTTTGAACTACTGGCTACAGACACTTTTTGCCGATAAAAAATTTAGTTGTTCGATGTAAATTGATTGAGGGAATTATTGCTAATAAAAAGTAATCGTGATATCATTGGCAAAATTGTAAGTAGGGTTTAAGTGTATCTTTAAAGGTCGTTAAATAGAAGCAGGAAAAATTAGAGAACCGAACCTTGAGTCAACGCACCTTTTATATGAAAGGTTTTAGAGGAGCATCTTGAAGGAACCTCTGTTCATACAAACGTGTTGTAATAAAATCCTGGCCCTTACTTATTGTGTATTCTACCAAACACATTAAAAACTCAATGGCAATAGCAACTGTTTTACAAAGCCACCATATTGTCCTAATTCAAATCTATCTCAATTATAGGGTATTCAACACTGATTTCACCGAAAACCGATGTACCTGTATACCTAGACATTCTTCAAAACCGATATCGAATTATCAATACCGGTGTGATTATAATTTATGAATTTTAATTAAACAACTATAATGATATGTAGCCTGGTCATGGTTTTGAGAAAACTAGTTAGGCGATTCTTTGCTATATGGCTCAGAACTTTTCACTAGGCACTAGGCAGATTTCTGAGACAAAAATGAAACCAGGTTTGCAATTATGAGACTGATCGCATTTCGCATTTTTCTCAAAAATTACGAGCCTATTTTTATTTTAATGAAAAGAACACGTGCCGCAAAATCATCGTAGTTGATTTTTGTATAAAATCGAAGATATTTTTAAATATCTCATGAAATATGCAGATATGAAACAAATCGTATAAACATTTGTTTAGGAAATTTAATTTTCTACCAAAAAATATCCTTACCATTTTTGCCTATAACGTATATTTTTTATTTTCTGATGATATTTTGAAAAAAAAAATCGAAATTCTTAGTAACTCTTAAAAGTTAAAATTTGTACACCAACGAAAGGACGTCACAAAACTCTGCAACACAATATATGGTGCAGGTTGCAATTAAAAACATAAAAAACCACATAAATAATTTAGTGCTACAAAGTGCTAAAAATTATCCAACGAATTTTACAACATGAAGCAGTTAATACACAGGTATTAGTCATTACAAAAAACAAGAGAAACGATGTTGAAGTGCTTATATACCACACTTAACAACAAATTTACAAAGGTAACAGGCGATACAATCGCATCAGAAATCAATATAGTTACAACACAAACCGAAAGTTTTTCAACAGATGTCCGCAAAATTTTAATCATTTTAGTCAAAATAATTATAATAAAAATATAATGAAAAACAGAAATAGACATAACTGTAATAGTATAAATAACAAAAGTTTTAATAACTCGTATAACACATATATATATATATATATATATATATATATATATATATATATATATATATATATATATATATATATATATATATATATATATATATATATATATATATATATATATATGTATATATATATATATATATATATATATATATATATATATATATATATATATATATATATATATATATATATATATATATATATATATATGTATATATATATATATGTATATATCATAGGCGAAGCGTCTTTGAATGCTAGGGAAGCACTGCTTCCCTTTGAAACAGGCCGCTCTTTTTCAAATTAACGATTGTTTTTTAATAAAGATTTTATCAACCATCATTTAATAAATTTTCAATACTTTAGTATTTATTTAAAACAAATCTTCAAAGTTTCTGTAAAATTATACAAATATTTCCATATAAATATTTATTATTATTATTATTTAATTATATTAATTCCTAATATTTATAAAAAAACTTCAACGCAATCAAAATATTTATTTATTTCGTCCAAATAATATACAAGAAGCTGTCCAACTTGCAGCGTACGGAATTATAATATTTGTACGTAAAAAATAAAAAGAAGAAACACAAATAGGAAAAGAAAAAACGAAAAAAATCAAACAAAAACCATAGCAGTAGATGCTGTGTTGCTTATAGCATATCATATACAATCATAGTAGTGCTATGGTAAATCTGTTTTGTTTTAGCTTATATGTACTGGTTTAATTGTTTTAGCTAAGTTTTACTACTTTACATCAAAGTATGTATTGATTTTTAATAAGAACTTGGATTTATTGTTTGAATTACAAATGTTTGAATAGGTGCATTATTAATTAAAAATTATTGCAGAACAGTTTCCAAAACAGTTTTGTTTTAATATATCAACATATTTTTCAATAAGAAAATAGAAGCCCCACTGATTTCCAAATTATGTAGGTATTTGTCTTCTTTTGAACCATTTTCGTGGTTCTATTTCTCGATTGTTTGTTAGGATAGGACCAATCAACAAATACAGTAATTTTTTCCCTTGGTGAATTTCAATAATATAAAACCATAGTCCGTACTTTGATATATTAAGCAAAGAAATTTTTTCATGTATCTGATGAGATGAGCTGCTTTGTAACAACCATATTTATGTTCCAATATTAGTACATATAAATAAATGCAATTTTAAAAATGGATTGAATTTTGCGTTTCAAACCAGAGAGAGGATCAAGTTTTTACCGCAAAATTTATTTATTTTCCTTGCCGTTTTGTGCATTGATAATTTCATAGCAAACAACTGCTTCGGATATTAAATAAAAACTGTTCCTTTAGAACAGAATAACTTAAAAGCTTTGAGTAGATCACAAATGAGCTTATGATTGATCTGACTAGTCCATTATTATTTTGATCTGACTAGTCCATTTTATTATAAAAAATACAAAAACATGTTTGTAGCCGCCGATATAAATAAATTAGTAAAATGAAATGTTTTTTAATTACACAACTTGCTCGAGGTAGTAGATTAAAGTGAAACAAGTTTGATCTTCAATGGTAAGCGTCTTTAGTTAAAAGTAATAGAAAAATATGCAAAAGATATATTTTTCTACAATAGCAAATGAATTCCATTTTCATGCAGATTTAATCCCCTTTGAAAATCGTTTTTTCCTCTAGTGTATAAAATCATATTCGCTAGATAACGAAATTGTAGTTGCTATGGTATCTTCATCAAATAGTTTTTAGGACAAAATAACCATGAAAAATAGAATATGAATTTTAAATGGTATGTCGTCGATTTCCAATTAAATAATTTATAATAAATATCATTCACGAAAACGAAGCGTTTCCATATCTTGTAGCAAAATGTACTATATTTCTTCAAATAGGCTATTTTTGAGTTTTAATAGTAGTTATTATGGAATATTATTTAGAACGCAGCATCCCATTCTTAAAAACTCGCGCTTCGCCTATGCTCGTGGGGCTCCTCTAAGGGTTATTGCTGGTCCAGTGATACCCTGAAAGAGTCCCTCGATAAGACCCACCATTTCTAGGGCTGGCATCTTGATCACCTATGACACTCTCGGGACCTCCAGGAATCCTATCCACTACTTGGATCCGTGGGTTTGTAAAGCCCATTAAGAATAATTCTGAGGAATTATTCTTACCCTTGTGTTGTAAACAACTAAAAAGACGGTTTTCGCTGGAGGCGTGGGGACGCTATTGCCCATCGAGGTTAGTCCAAACGCTTGTTAGGCTTGTCGGACAAACCTCGCTCCTGCGCGTTTGGGAAATGCTTCTCACGGTGCCAGAGTCTCTTTTTGTTAAACAAAAGAAAAACTTTATTTTTGAAGAAAATTTTCTTAAACAACAAATTTTTTTAAAAGTATTTGAATTATGGAGGGACTCCTCCAGGGTAGCACTGGAGATAGTAATACCCTTAGAGGGGCCCCACTTTGGGCGCCAAATTTGTAATAGAGACTGAGCTTGACCTAAACATAACAATAGGGAGAAGTCGGGAAGACTGCGCGCTAAGAGATTTTACGTTACAACTAGCGAAAGTCATATGGGGAGTGTATGAATGTGAATGTCTTCCATTGAATGTCTTCTGAGTATGAATGTCTTCCATTCTAGCACAAATTAATCAGTATGCATGCATTCGGAATATATAATCAGACCGAGAAAAAAAATGAACAAACGAGACTCTGGCGACCCTACCCTCAAAGAAGCCAAGACTGTCACATCCACGTCAATACTACACTTTAGTTATTTCGATAAAAATAATAGCAAAATAAATGAATGACTTACCCCATGATGATAGAAGGTCCCACTCCTCAGCACCTTGACATGCCTTAGTCGATCATTTTACTTAAGATTATACAAAAAAAATTGTTGTTGTTGTTGTTGATAATATTAGAGATGTAATTAGTATTTCAAAAATGTTGTTGTTGAAAATAATTATTTGATCAAAATGCTGTTGTTGATAATAATAATGAAGTATTAATTGATCCAAAATTGCTGTTGTTGATAATAATAGAGATGTAAATAATTGATCAAAATGATGTTGTTGAAAATAATTGCGTTGTAAATCTTTGATCAAAACTGCTGATGTTGACAATAATAATAAGGTAACTGATTGATCAAAATGCTGTGTTGACAATCATAGAAATGTAAATAATTGATCAACATGCTGCTGTTGACAATAATATAGATGTAAATAATTGATCGTAAATACAAATGCTGTTGATGATCATACCAGAGATGTAATCAGTTGCTCAAAATATGTTGTTGTTGGCAATAAATTATTTGATCAAAAATGGGGTTATTGACTATATATAGTTATGTGAATAATCGATCAGACAAATGCTGGCGTTGGCAAAAATAGTTATGTAAATAATTGATAAAAAAAAATTTGCGTTTGTTGATAACAATAGAGATGTAACTAGTTGCTAAAAAAATGTTGTTGTTGGCAATAAATTATTTGATCAAAAATTCAGTTGTTAGTACATAGTTATGTAAATAATCGATCAGACAAATGCTGTTGTTGACAATAATAGTTATGTGAATAGGTGATCAAATTGATGTTGTTGACAATAATAACTATGTCAATAATGGATCACAAAAAAAATTGCTGTTGATGATAATGCTAGAGATATAAATAGTTGCTAAAAATGTTGTTGTTGACAATAGTTATTTGATAAAAAAAATGCAGTTGTTGACAGTAATAGTGATGCATATATAATTGATAAAAAAAATGCTGCTGTCGTCCATAATTCGATACAATTCCTAATAATAATGAGATAAAAAAATTGTTATGTAAATAATTGATAAAATAATGCTGTTGTTGACAATAAATAGTTATGTATAGTTATGTCGTTTGCCAGAGCAGAAAGAGTGATTTTTTTTTCATAAAAAGAATATGACAAAATTCGATCTAGTTTTGTAGTTGTGTTTGTGAAACTGTCATTTAATGTTTTAGTAATTAATTGTATTTAATTAAATATTTTGTATTAGTTTTTAATTTAAAACACGATTTAAACATAAGATTTATTTAAACAATAACTATTTCACTTAAAACAAATAATAATAACTAAATGGCGTTTTGTTTGTTTACAAATTTTAAGAGATGTGTAAATGTATTTGTGCAACGCTATTCTATTTACAACTTACTCTACGAAAAAATCTAGATTTATTTTCAGAGCAAAAGGAGTGCTTTTTTTTGTCAAATAGAATACGTAATGTCAAAAAAAATCGATCTAGATCGAAAATAAGCGTGTTTAGAGCAATTGTTTTGGTAAAAAGAAAACGACATTAGTTATGTAAATAATTAGACAAAGAATGCTGTGATTGACAAAAAATAGTTATGTAATTCTTTGATCCAAAGAAGTGTTATTGTATTGTCTACCTACACCGTCCACAAATAACAAACGTTTCAACGCTTGGAAAACATCGTCGTTACACATGTATGATTCGAACTAGTACTGATCAGTAGCATTTTATTCATCAGTAACATTCATTGAAAAACGAATGTTCTATTTCCAATCGAAATGCAATTGTTTCAAACTCGTTCCAAGAGCTAATATGGCAGCAACTGTACATGTACAAAATGGTGTAGCTGAGGCAACCATATACGTTATGTTTATGTGAAAATTAAGCATAGTTAAACCAATTTCAAAAACTTCTATTTTGAAATTAAAAATTCATGATATATGGCCATAGTTAATTTCTTACATGAAAATAGTTATTAAAATATGGAGGGGCTGAAATCTCACAGCTCTGAGATATCAAGACTTCGGTCTGGGTTAAGGATTTTGATATAGTTTTCAGCAAAAAACTTTTATGAGGACATGGTTTTTGTTTTGGGGCAGCGATGTATATCAAACATAACTCTTTGTTAAAGTACAAGTATTTTTTATCTCTGTTTAAAAATTTATTACAAAACTAACACGAAACATCAATACGTTGCCGGAAAATTCTAATCAAAATTCCAAAAATATTGTTAAATTAAATAAAATCAAACTTTTTCAAAATGCTAAAAATATTCCAAAAATTAGAATAAAATCAAATATTTAAACTTTTTCTAAATTCCTATAATATTCCAAAATTTCTGAAAAATACAAGCTTTTTCAAAATTCCAAAAATATTTCAAAAACTATAACAAATTCAAAAATTTCCATGACAAGTTTAATGTTCCTACTCGTAATCACTTAAAATGAACGTTTTTTAAGCCAAAAATATGAAAATTTGCTATTTTTGACACACATAATGATTTTTTTGACACACTTCCGGTACAGCTATCCAACACAGCGTCCTTTCGGACCTGTCCCTTGAATATACCTATTTTTAGAAAAAAAAATTTTTGAAATCCCTTCAGCGGTTTTCCCTGCAGCGTAGGTAATGACGGACGGCCGGCCGGCCGACAGACAGACATACATTTTTTTTTGCTTTTATAGAATCAGTAGGTCCTTAAACGTCGAGAAATGCCAAAAAAAGTTAGGGTAAGAATTTCACTTTGAGCTCATGAATGTAATGCTTAGGTCTTTCAGACCGAAGTAATTTATTCATCCTCTGTTGTAATTGTATGTAAAACTTAATACTTTCAATAAACCTCATTAGGTTGTCAGGATAATGTTTTCTGTAGTTGTCCCAATCTCAATTGTTTTAAGATTGTTGTCTACAATCTCTACTTTCATAGTTTTAAAATTTTTGCAAATTTTTTTTTCGCAATTCGCAAAAGTTAGCTTTTTCCAGCACGCTGAAGTAACAATAACAAGTTTATAGAATAAAAATAATTTATTAGTTTACCTTTCACCTTTTAGATACTATCCATCTTTTCGTTTCCGGTAACTTCAACACCTTCTTTCAATTTGTGCTTCTTAATTTATCAATTGTCACGTTCAACTGCCTGAAGCAATCAATAATAATACTAAATTCAATTCGCAAAGAATTGAAAGAAAAAAGTAAATAAATACAAGTAAGGTTAACGTGACACTTTGTGCTCTTTTTTTCACAGTTTCCAAGCAATTTTTCTATTCATTTCAAATCTGTATCTGTTTTCTTATGTTAATAACGGAACAAACGTAAGAAACTTTTTTGCTTATTTAGGTTTCTTTTCAAAGAAATTGATCAAACTTATATACATTTTACTTTTATTTCATGAAAGTTTGTTGATAAACAGCTATTTTAATAAAAACTGGTATCTTAAAAATAGAATTCTATTCCATGCAGCTCTGCATTAGACCTCTTGATCTATTAATAAGTTTCTAATCTATTAATAAGCAAAATTAGAGTACCAATATTTTTGTTAAACCAACTATCTTAAAAATCTGTTAGTAAAATTAATTAGACTAACCAATTAAGTTTGTTGTCATCTGATTTATGTAGCACCGACTTACAACTTTACGACTACAGATCTTACAGATATTTTAATCCATGGGGTGTTAAAATATTTTATGTAAGATTTAATGTAATCATAATTTTTTATGTCTGAATAGATTATGATAAAAAAAATTATTTCTGCAGCCACATAAGTATAATCATTTTTTTAGTATTATCATTGGACCATGAAATTGACAATATGTATTAAAATAATGACATTTTTTATTGTTATATCGACAATTTCTTGAAGATTCAATTATCTTTTCAATTTTAAACAATGTGAGTAAAGAAGTTAAGAATGAGTTTGAAAAAATAATATATGATATATTTAATGGCATCGAATTGGTTGATGACATAAGCTTTTTTTATGTAGAAACATAAAATATGTAAGAAGATGTTATGTCTGTTATTTATCATAAGGTATTAAAAGAAGATTATTACTAAATACTTTGGATTATTACGTCTGGTAACTATATGTTGCAAGAGTTTTCAATCATACGTAAGATCACACTACTGCTAATAATCTAACTTTGCATTAAACATTTGTAAAAATAAAAATGGTTCTTGTATATTCTTACAAGTCAAATTAGTTAAAGGAGAGAGTTTAAACTTGGAGTGCGGAGCCTTGTATTTCAACATTATGTGCTCCGCACTCCAATTGATTAATATTTTCATATTTTACACATCCTATAATTTTGAACTAAATGTACATACTGGTGAAACAAGTGATAATTTCATTATAACAAACTTTGTTGGTGCCTTCTACAAGTTTCCTCATCGTAACTAGCAGTTAGTTCAATAGTATTCTTTTACCTTATTTGCTTTCAATTAAAATGTCATTCTTCTGCATTTTGTTTTGATCTCCTCGACCTACATCATGTTTTATTATTTTTTCTTCTTTTTTCATTGATGTTCCATTTAGGAGTGCAAACTGTCCTCCAAGTATAGGAATATCAATTATAGGAATAATTTCGAGAAATCAACACTATAGATAGACCTTGAAAGTGAATGCAGCTATCAAGTATTGTAGAGCTTACAAGTATTGTATGCTGGTAAATATAAATGCCTTATTCTAGGACCATATAGTACTAGAAAATTCAATTATTGATATCGTCTGATATCGTATGCATTTTTGCATTTTTTTTAAGCGGCGTATTTTTAACTAAGTAAAAATAGTGTAGACTGTATAGATGTTTCGTCCAATGAAAACAACGATTAGATATAGATTTTACGCTTTGAAACCAACCCGTTTACATTTGAAATTAAACCTTTATCGCATTACACAAAGCAAGTATCCTTGTCATTCTCCATTTTGCAACTCATCAACTCTTTGTGTTACTTCCTAAATTTCAATTTATGTTACTTTTAATTTCCTTCAATTCCGATTATGAATGTATTTAAAATTAATATTTAATTTAAGTTTATAAAAGTAGAAATTTTAATTCAATTTTTGCGTCTACATTCATAACATAATATCAAAAACTTTATTTAAATTTAGCTTTCCAAACAATAGAAACTTAAATGATGTAGCAATGATACTTCTAATTTGTTTGTACGTTTATGGTACGTTTGATCTACAAAAAAATGAAATAAAATAAAATTGTCTAAGGATGTAGTGTAATTAAATTTTCAATTTTCATTTCCCATTTTTATGTCTATTAAAATTAGTTGGAAATTTTTTTGGAATAAATTGAATTTTCCGTTGAACAGTTTTGTCGGAATTCACTGTATTTACATACATCTGTAATCGCACAACTAAATTTTGTTTGTGAACATATAATGCGCCTACATATATCAGCAATATGTCTTTTGTGACATTAGTTTTAGCAAATTATCCATTACTCTTACCCACCTTCCTAAGTTATTTAATACACAAGATACAAAAGTGAACAAAAAACTATAGTTCTAACGTATTTTTGAAATGTTATCTCTACGATACGCCGCATGTCCTAAATTACAAACAAATTTCCAAGTAATAAATCAAAAATATTATTAATCGGATGTAAAACGTGATTTCCTCTTCACATAACATTTGTTTTGTACTATCGCTGAAAGCTACTTCTTTTGTAGTTCTATGTACATCAAGCATGTAAGCTAGAAATTACGTAAATTTATTGTTTTTTATGCTCAGATCCGATTAATATATATGTATGTACATACATAGTTGTTTGTCGTTTCTACTTTTCCGTTTATTTATATTTAATATTATATGAAATTTCGTTAAAACGTTAGGTTCAGTTCATTTTTTGTTGTCGATATGGAAATTTGCAGTGCTGATATGTACAATATCGTCAAACGATAGAGCGGTTTGTGAGCTAGAGAGAGAGAGAGAGAGTAACAATAGAGAGAGAGAGAGATAAATAGAACACTAGGTGTACTGTGGTGCATTTGATGTATATGCATTATTTTGCTCTGAATTTAAAGAATTTAAGCTTAATGATGCTATAGTAAAATTGGTAGTTAAAAATAAACCCTTAGTCCTCATCAAAGTCAAAACATAGGTTATTATGTAGTTAAAACTAAGATATCAGTCCCGATATCTAAAGGAAAGAAAATTATTTACTGGAACTTTTACTAAAAGACTGCGCGATTCTCCGAGTAAACTTTATTATAAATTGTTTTGTAGATTTCGATTTTTGGACTTTGACAATATGCATTGTTATATATTTTATACACATTTTTATGCTTTTCCAAACATGTAGTCCATAATAATTTATTTCAGACTAGTACCATAACAAATACAGCAATTGCTATGATACTAGTCTGAAATAAATTATTATGGACTACTTGTTTGGAAAGCAAATATAGAACAAATGGCTGACTGATTTGACCAGTTCAGCAATCCCAGTTTCTGTAAATTTTTTTGAGAAATCGATTCATTTTGTGAAATCGAAATCAATCACTACTTTTTGTGTTAGTTCTGATGTAGCCCGCAACCATAATTTATAAACGATGTACAATTTGTCGATGTGCCGATTTTTCTGCAAGCATAATTAATGGATCTACAAATCTCGGATACTTTTTTAGGTATATGAAGTATAATAATATCATAAGAAAATTTATTTTTTGATTGATATTTTAATGTTTGCTACTCAGACTTGGACTTAAATCATTGCTAAACTTTTATCCATTATTTTTGAATATATTATTTTTAATTCTCTTTATTTTTATTCTCTCATCAGCATAGCTTTCTCAAAGGCGAACAAAAAACAACCAACTTCACTGATGTGACGTAAATCTATGGAAAGATTTGAGGTTGATATTATTGCCATCGACTTTAGTTATGAGTTTGACTTCGTAAAATTCGTAAAATTCAAAAATTCTTTTTTTTTTTTCAAAATTCTAAAAATATTCCATAAATTAGAATAAAATCAAAAATTTAAACTTTTTCTAAATTCCAATAATATTCCAAAAATTATTAAAAATTCAAACTTTTTATAATGCTATAATTCTCAATAATAATAATAAAATTTCATGTCAAACAAACAATTAATTTTATTTTTTTCTAAAAATTGGATAAAAAAATAAATAAAAATCTTTCTTTTGACACACATGAAAACGTTTTTTTGACAAACTTATAATGTCATAGTTCTCAATAACAATAATAAAATTTCATGTCAAACAATTAATTAATTTTATTTTTTTCCAAAAAATTGTGTAAAAAAATAAATAAAAATCTTTCTTTTGACACACTTGACAACATTTTTTTGACAAACTTATAATGCAAGAATCTAGATTTCGGTCTCACATACCAATCCTAACCATCAAGATTTCTTCAAACTCAATGTTTCTACTCGTAATCACTTAAAATGAAAGTTTTTTAAGCAAAAAATATGCAAAAATTGATATGGTTGCTTTATATAGTTTACACTTTTTGCCGTAGGCTCTTGGCGTAATTCGTTGAATAACATATTTGTTTAGCACTTGTTTTATACGCACGTTAATATAAATTTAAAAAAATAAAAGATTTAATTTTATTTCTATGATCACTCAATATATTTCGTCTTTTTAGGACTTCCTCAGGAGTAATGAGGTAAAGAGATTACTCCTGAGGATGTCCTAAAAAGGCGAAATATATTGAGTGATCATTGAAATAAAATTAAATCTTTTAGTTTTTTAAATTTATATTAACGTGCGTATAAAACAAGTGCTAAACAAATATGTTATGATGGTTGCTTTAAATATTTTGGGTGCCACTTAAATAGCCACAAAATCAATAAAAGCTCTCAACCGTCAGGCTGCCTCATTATTATCTGCAGAGGAAATTTTAAAATTTCTATTCAAATCCCATCAGAAAAATAATTCAGAAACATGTAACCTCCAAATTGTTATTTGAAATGCAATCTCAAATTTTTAAAAGAAGAAATAGCTCAATAGTTTCATTATTGAAATTTCTACACAGTCCAAAGTCTCTTAAGCCTCGTTGACACTAAGATAGTTTACAATCTACTATCCAGCGAGTTTACTAGCAGCTTGTAAACTCGCCTAGTGTAATCATGTTTACAATCTAACTAGCAGATCTACCGAAAAAGTTGATTGGTTGGCTACTTTACAATCTACTCGCCAGGTTTTAAACTCGCCAACTAGTAGCTTGTAAAAAATCTTAGTGTCAACGAGGCTTTAGCCAACCTAAAGAAAACGGTTTTTTCTATTGCTTTAAAGAAGACCAGTTTTTTTTTATTTGCTCTAAAAGCGAAATTATAAAAACAGAAAAAAAAATCTCGAACTCGAAGGAATTGGAGGAAAGGGAGAACGTTGGTGAAAATTTAAAAGTCGGTTGAAATAAGAAAAATTCAAAATAAGTAGCAGTTTTAATTCGAAAATCTGTGATAACTCATATATTAATCAACTATAAATCAATAGTTGACATGGTATCTTCGGATATTCAAAGAGTCCGAATAATAAATATTTCATATTTAGTGTGCTAAACATGTCTAACTAATTAATAAAAAAAACTATTATGTTGCGGAATTTAAATTATATCTAGGAAAAATTTTTTTTCCAAATTTTGAGTTTTGACTTTTTTGGGATAACTTGAATATTTTGGTGCAACCTGCGTGGTTCTTAACATAAAAGAAAGGGAGGGAATTAAATTACTATATGCTCCAAGAAATTAAAAATTTTACAATCATTGTTTGTCCAAAATTAATGGCGTTGTATAAGAAAATCAATAAAAACTGATCCCTCCATGGGTAAAACTAAAGTTAAAACTTAAAATAACTAAACTTTGACGGATTGTTATACTTTTCAAATTTTGATATAAATTATTGAAAAGTATGAATAAGTTTAAATATAAAATTTTAATTACAATTTCAATAGAAGACAAATTGGAGCTCAATTTATGTTTAGTGTTTACTACAATATCGATATTGATTGTCATATAATTTTAATGTTTTATTTAGCATAAATAAATTGTCCAAATTTAATTTTGAACAACGACATTCTTTTTTTTGTTTGAATAACGAAATTCTGTTTTCTTTTCAAAAATCGGGTCATTTTAAAAATGCCGCGGGACGCGGAATAAATTGTTAAAGATCAGGACTGTCCCGCCAAAAGCGGGACGTCTGGTCACCTTAGACTAAAAGCACATTCGAAATGATATGTCACCGTCTAAAGCCCTACTAAGAATCACAGCCCAACACTGTCCGTCAACCCATTAGTGTTCCGAAGAAAGTGACAATAGCTTTATACAAGTTTGCTTCATGTGCTGAATAGTTGTTGGGAATCAGTTTGCAACATATAAATGTGTTGTGCATAAATGTGTTCGTGATGTGTGTAAGGCGATTGTAAAGGAATTCCAATCTGAATATATATGCATTCCAAATATTTATGCATGCAAAGAAATTTCTCAACGATTTGAACAGGCTTGTGGGATTCCGAATGTATTTGTTGCAATAGATGGAATCCATATACCTATTTAGCTCCAAAAGAAGGTCACCGTGACTTTGTAAATCGAAAGGTGTGGACTTCATACAAAATGATGGCTATTGTCGATTCACAATACAGGTTAATAGTTTTTATATACTGATTATTTTAAACAGAAATTCATTTTTCGAAATAATTTTGCTTTTTAAGGTTCGATACGTAACATGTCAGCATTCAGGTTCCGCATATGACGCAAATGTTTTAAAAGATAGTAATCTATTTAAATCCGCTGCCACAATAATACCTGAATTTTATAAAGAAGTTAACGGTGTTCAAGTTCCTTATTTTTTGTTAGCGGACCCAGCATACCCTTTGTTCCTTGGCTGATCACAACCTTTAAGGGAACTTTGACACCAGAGGAAGAGTCGTTCAATGTATACCATAGCCTTGGAAGGGTAGTTGTAGAGAATGCTTTTGGAAGGCATAAAGCACTCTTTCGATATCTATCTAAAAGAATTGACATGGACTATAATTTTGTACCAACAGTGGTTGTCGCATGTTCAATTTTGCACAACATTATAGAAACCAGAAAAAAAGCCTTTGTACAAGCGTGGTTTGAGGCTGTAGTGAATGCAAAGATTATCTTTCCGCAGCCTCCACGAAGTATTTCACGAGATTTAGATGAATTCGACGCATCTCGAATCAGAAATGCTTTAAAAATATATAATGCTAAAATTTCCTCTGAAGAAATCAAAACTAACTTAAGAATAAATAATCATTAATAATGAATGAATTATCTAAAAAAATAATAATTATTCTTCTATAAACCCGAACTTCTACAAACCTCTGCTTTCTATACTTTAACCTAAACAAAAATAATGTTCAATGAAACAAATGAATGGATGTTTCAATTTAATTCATTTTATTTATTAAATTTTTCTTAAAATAAAGTTATAATATAAGGCTTACAGCAAAATGGTTATTTGATTGTATCATTCGTTTCCATCAAATCAATGTGTTGATCGTCGTTCGGTTATTGCGACTTACTTGCTGTCCTGGACCTGATTGCTGTACATGCTTGGCAGCATCAACATTAGAGTTGCAGGTTGTTGTATGAGGCTATTTATAGCTTCACTAAATACATCCACAATCTGTTTGAACTCTTCCTTCCTTCTCTGAGCTTCTTCTTCGTCTTGCTATTTTTGTTCCTCTAAGAACATTTGTAAGAGTTCTTTTTGCTCTTCAAAACACTCCTCGTCACGATTTTGTTCATTGACAATTTTTTGCTGTTGGTTTTGAATTTTTCAGCTTGTGGACTTGGTGAATCTTCCACAACATATTCAATGTATAAGATTTTGGGCAGTTGCTCTCGGAGTTTATGTAATCCATGGCTTCCACTGTCGAAGCTGGTCGGCTGTCTAGCAACTCGTCAAGAAACTCAAAATACTCACAATCAATTCTTCTTTCTCCACTTGTACCTCGAGCTGTTTTTGCCTTATAATATAGAGACTTTAAAGCCTTCCACTTATTCTTAATTTGTTCCACATTTTTTGTGGTAATTTGAATTTTAATCATTTCTTTGTAAACTAGCTTGTAAGTTTCGGTATTTTTATATCTTTTTCCGTCAAACAAGGAGTTTATGTTTTTTCGGAAAAAATTTTCAGTAAAATCTTCCTCTAAACTTCAAACATTTCCTTTTTCGGCTCCCAACTCCATCGCTTTATATGTTTATATAGATATTTAAATTAAAAACTGAAAAAAGAAAAATATGGCGAGGCTGAAATCTCACAGCTCTGAGATATCAAGACTTCGGTCAGATTTTTATATAGTTTTCGGCAAAAAACTTTTATGAGGACATGGTTTTTAGTTTTGGGCAGCGATGTATATCAAACATAACTCTTTGTTAAAGTACTAGTATTTTTGTCTCTGTTTAAAAATTTATTACAAAACTAACACGAAACATCAATACGTTGCCGGAAAATTATAATCAAAATTCTAAAAATATTGTTAAATTAAATAAAACCAAACTTTTTCAAAATTCCAAAAATATTCCAAAAATTAGAATAATATCAAATATTTAAATTTTTTCTAAATTCCAATAATAATCCAAAAATTCTTAAAAATTCAAACTTTTTCCAAAATTCCAAAAATATTGCAAAAATTATTACAAAATCAAAAATTAAAAATTTTTTCAAAATTCCAAAAATTGTAATAATATCAAAAATTAAAAATTTTCCAGAATTCTAAAAATATTCCAAAAATTCTTACAAAATCAAAAATTAAAACTTTTGCCGAAATTCTAAAAATATTGCAAAAATTTTTACAAAATCAAAAATACAAACTTTTTCAAAATTCCAAAAATATTTCAAAAACTATAACAAATTCAAAAATTTCCATGTCCAATTTCATTTTAAATTACATTTACGTCATAAAAACAGCTACATTTTTTTCCAAAAAATTGGCTAAAAAAATAAATGGAATCATTTTTTGACACACTTGACATTATTTTTTGACAAACTTATCATGCCATTATTCTCTATAATAATAATAAAATTTCATTTCAAAGAAACAATTTTATTTTTTTCCAAAAAATTGGGTAAAAAAATAAATAAAAATCTTTCTTTTGACACACTTGACAACATTTTTTGACAAACTTATAATGCCATAATTCTCAATAACAATAATAAAACTTCATTTCAAACAAACAATTAATTTTATTTTTTTTCCAAAAAATTAGGTAAAAAAATAAATAAAAATTTTTTCTGACAACATTTTTTTGACAAACTTATAATGCAATAATCTAGATTTTGGTCTCACATATCAATCCCGACCATCAAGATTTCTCCAAATATAATGTTCCTACTCGTGTAATCACTTAAAATGAACGTTATTTAAGCAAAAAATATGCAAATTTCCTTGTTTTGACACCTTTTCGATTTTTTTGACACACTTCCGGTACAGTTATCGAACACATCGTCCTTTCGGCTCTTCCTATTAAGTAAACCTATTTTTAGAATTCAAAATTTTTCAAATCCGTCCAGCGGTTTTCTAGATTTCGTCGGTTGTGATGGCCGGCCGGCAGACAGACATACATTTTTTTTTTGCTTTTTTAGAATCAGGAGGTCCTAAAACGTCGAGAAATGCCAAAAAAAGTGGGGGTAAGAATATCACTTTGAGCTCATGAATGTAATACTTAGGTCTTTCAGACCAAAGTAGTTGCGAATTACATTATTTTAACATCTAAGATATTTCGAAATTGTTCCAAAATAATTAAAAACGAAATTAAATCATCTGATTAATAATTAATATATTAAGGTATTTCGTAAATTCACTTTTTGCAATTCCGAATCACAATTCAACGTATTTCAATATTGTCAACAATATCAAAAAGTGAGATTTTTCCGCACTGTTTTATTTTTCATAGAAAATTGTTGATAATAGAAATGTTTACTTATATTTTAATATGAATGTTGATTGTAAAAAATTTGGTTGCAGAATAATTTTGTTTAACTGTGTTTTCGGAATTGCAAAAAATGTTGTGTGCTACTCGTTTCACAAATTGATTGACGAAACTACGACGCGTGTGGAAAAAAATCAACTTTGTGCAACTAGACACACAAAGTACTATTATTAATTCAAATTACAACATGCTTCTAATGGACGCATGTATTTTCGAACATTTGGATACCGATACGATCCCAAAAAAATCGAGATCGTATTTAAAAATAAATAGTTTTCAAAACTGTAATTGTTGATGTTTTCATGGTGAATTCAATTCGAATTTGGTTTTCAAATCGTTTTGAACTAATCATGAAAACGCAGTAAATGTTATTATATTTTTTATTCAGTCTCGTATTAAATGTTATGTCGTTTTCTTTTTGTCAAAAAAATTGCTCTGACACGCCCCTTTTTGCTCTCAGACTTTAACATTACGTATTCTATTTGACAAAAAAAAAATGATCTTTTTTTGCCTGAAAATATTTTTCTGAATCTAGATTTTTTCGTAGAGCAAGTTGTAAATACAAAAGAGTTGAACAATACACATTTACACATCTGTCAAAATTAGTAAACAAACAAGACGCCATTTACTTATTATTATTTTTTTAAAGTGAAATAGTTATTATTTAAATAAAAGTTTTATTTAAATCGTGTTTTAAACTAAAAATTACTTAAAAATTATTTAATTAAATACAATTAATTACAAAAACATTAAATGAAGAAACAGTTAACAAACACTAAAACAGTTCACAAACACAACTACCAAACTAGATCAACTTTTTTCATATTCTTTTTATGAAAAAACATATTGCTTTTTCTGCTCTGGCAAAAAGAAAACGACATTATATGAGTTGGATGTGTCGATTTTGAGTTTCGTTATTTCTTAAATTTATATTTTGATTTATTTTATTAATAAAAATATTTGTGTTGATTAAATTTGTTTTGTTAAATAAAAAAATGAGTGCGTGTAATATTTGCACGCGGTTGAATTAAATTTATTTGGCTACTGTGGCAGGTATTACTAAAAAGATTAAATATAAAATAAATATTTCATATTGCAATTTAGAGTAGCATTTCTTGATAATATAATTTACAACATGTGTAATAAAAAGCAATATTTACATAATGTATTACCCACAAAGTCAATTTAATAATTATCATAATTGAAATATGGAATTAGAAATTTATGATAACAAAAGTGAGAAACATAAACTTTACTTTGGAAATTTGCTAAATTTCTTGAAAAACTGCATTATTTGCTGTACCAAATCTTGTTGTTGAATTAAGTGGACATGAATTCATCGTGAAATTTAATTTTTAATACGTTGTAATACTTTGTAAAACTTTATGTAAATATGGCATTTTATTACACATTGTTGTAAATTATATTATCAAGAAATGCTACTCTAAATTTCAATATGACATATTTATTTTATATTTAATATTGTAACGACTCTTCGTTGGTTCTTTTAGATTATTGAACAAACACGACAGTAAAAGACAGATCTTTGGTTAACAGAATCTCAAACTTTATTTGTCAACAAATTACAGCAGCTTCCGTTTTTCCTTACAATAAATTCCAGGGTCTCCAATTTATGTACAATAAACTTCACCGCTTTTCCACAATTTGAATCAATAATATTCGGAATCGTAAAATCTGTATTTACTATTCCACTAAGCTCAGATTCTTTCACTATTAGTACCCAGGCTCAAGTACCACCGATTATTCTTATACTTTCGAATATTTGTAAAACACTTTTAATTGCAAAATTAAAACTGACTATCTGATATTCTGTTCGCTTATTTTATATTCAAAAACAAATAAGCAGAATATTCTGGTACTCACTGTAGTTGTTTCTAGAAAAAATAGGCCACTCCTCCTTTTAATTTCATTAATGTAAACAAATTTAATTTACATTAATTTATGCAACTTGTATTAGTTAAAGGGAGTTAACTTTTAATTTATCTTTGAATGTAGAAAACATTTAGGCGGAACGTATTGGTTTTTTATGATTAAATTAAATTAACCCATTCTGGACGAAGTTTATTACACTGCCCTCCATTTAGTTTTGTTCGTCCCGAACAATATCAGATATCGCATTGGTGCTGTTACCTTGGTACGGTGCCAACCTTTGCAGATGTATCACTTTCATCTTGGTACGGGGTCCCTTTTGGATGCGGTAGATAACATCATTAATTCGTTTGATTATTTTATATGGACCTTCCCAATCTGGCTGCAGCTTGGGTGATCTTCCCTTAGTTCTCTTGGGGTTGTATAGCCATACCAATTCCCCTTCTTGAAAACCGCCACTATTTGCATTTATGTCGTACCTGGTTTTCATTTTGTCACTGGCAATCTTAATGTGGTCTCGAACCTGTTGATGGATTTTATTCATCTTCTCCCTTAGTTGTCCCACATAATCTGTTTTCGTAGATACCAGACCTCCAGGGATGCCGAACTCGATGTCACTAGGAAGATGTAGTTCTCTCCCGAACATGATATTCGTTGGCGTTTCACATGTCGTATCGTGCACTGCGCTACGATAGGCCATCAAGAATAACGGAAGATCCTTATCCCAATTTCTTTGGTTGGCTTCCACTACCTTCGACAGATGTTCTTTCATGGTTCGGTTAAATCGTTCTACCATGCCATCCGATTGTGGATTCATAGGTGTAGTTCGTGTTTTTCTAATGCCGAGTGTTCTGCATAGCTCTTCCATCAGTTGAGATTCGAAATTCCTTCCCTGGTCGGTATGCAACTCGAGCGGTGTTCCATACCTGCAAACCCATTCATTGACTAATGTTTCAGCGACCGTAACTGCTTCCTGGTTCGGTATTGCATAAGCTTCCGGCCATTTTGTAAAGTAATCAATGACCACCATGATGTATTTGTTACCTTTTGTAGTTTCCGGAAATGGCCCGGCGATGTCTATAGCAATTCTCTCCATTGGGGCTCCCACATTGTACTGTTGCATCTCTCCTCGAGTTCTAGTTTTTGGTCCTTTGCTCGCCGCACAAGTATCACATCGCCGACACCATTGCTCTACGTCGGTTCGATACCTTACCCAATAAAACCTCTCCCTTACTTTAGCTAGGGTTTTATTGACTCCCAGGTGTCCTCCAGAAATACTTCCATGCAGCTTTCCCAGTACCTCTTCCACTCGACTTGATGGCAACACCAGTTGTTCTAACACTTTCTTTCCATCAGTGGACTCCCATTTCCTTTTTAGTATCCCGTTGTCAATCAATAGTGAGTCCCATTGCGCCCAGTAGCATTTCACCTCCGTACTTAAAGGTGATACCTCTTTCCACTCCGGTCGCCTTCCCTCGGTTTTTCACTTCAATATTGGAGCCATAGCTGGATCCTTTAGCTGCTCCCTTTTCATTGCCTCGGTACACCAATCGTCAGGAGCTTGGAACTTAATTTGCTTCACTGTCATTGCCTCTTTTCTTTCAGTCCTGCTACATGACTTGCGCTCCTCAACACAGGGTCTTCTTGAAAGATCTTCAGCGTTACAATGTATCCTTCTCTGCCGGTGTGCAACGCGGCAATCTCCTTCCTTTTTGACATTTGCCTCCTTTCTCTCAGTCCTGCTATATGACTTGCGCTCCCCAACACAGGGTCTTCTTGAAAGATCTTCAGCGTTACAATGTATCCTTCTCTTCCGGTGTTCGACGCGGCAATCTCCTTCCTTTTTGACATCCACTTGCTTGTTTGAAAGGTTCATCAACCGGCCTGGAACTATTCCTTCTTTTGCTGCTATTAGTGTTTTGCATTCCCGTCTGATGTGCCCTAACTGCCCACAATTCCAGCATCTTACTCTGCTAGATCTTCTTCGTTGATTTCGTTCAGGCTTGTCTTCCAAACTTTTGACACGCATGATCACCCCATCAAGCGCTGCTTTTAGTGGCTCTTGAGCAACTTCCATCTTACGTACTCTATCTGAGCCAAGCGCTCTTTTTCCAGCTTCCATTTGTAGGGCCAATGCTAAGACTTCCGCGGGTAGCTTCTTTCCGCTTAGATAAAGCTGATTCCTCATTTATACATCTCGAAGAGCATTGATAAATGTATCAGCTGCCAATTCGTCTCGGTGTTCAGCGTTATAGTTCGGATATGACAGATTTACCAGTCTCACAATGTCAGCCTCTAATTCTTGCAAAGTTTCGCTGACTGCTTGTTTCCGTGTTTTGAGCTGCATGCAATGGAGAGCTTGCATATGACTTCCCCCATATCTTACTTCTAAGGCCTCCATTATCTTGCTGTAATCACGCTCTGTCGCTGATAGTGTTTGCAAAATTTCAGCAGCAGGTCCCTTCAATGCCAATATAAGCGCATTTGCTTTTTGCTGGTGATCAACCCCAGTTGTTGCTATCTCAAATTGCATCTTAAATATCTGATACGATGTAGATCCATCAAATGCGGGTGTTTTCACTCTAGCTGGGGCTGAAGTAGTTGATGGATTGATCGTGTTACCTGACTTTCCTTGTGCTATTTCTTGGCGTAATTCACTCGAGAGATTGCGTAGTTTCTCTTCATGTTCTTCGGTAACTTTCCGCAGCTCCCTTTCCATGTTGTTGATTTTGACCTCTGCACTGGATATACGTGACTCGATTACTTCACGTAGACTTTCTTGCTTTGCCATCATATCAGCAAACTGTTGTCGTTGCTCGTTTCCTTGTTTGGCCATCATATCAGCAAGTTGTTGTTGTTGATCTACTTTTTGTTGGCCATCAGGTCAGCAAGTTGTCGTTGTTGATCTAGTTTTTGTTCTGCTGCCAGTTTCTCTTGTCGGGCCATCATATCAGCAAGTTGTTGTTGTTGCTCTACTTTTTGTTCTGCTGCCAGTTTCTCTTGTCGGGCCATCATTTCTTTCATCAACACCATCATCGGATCAATTGCTGGGGCATTCTGAATCGAACTGCTCCGGCTCTATTTCTATGACCTCTGTATTTTGGCCTGCTTCTTCTAAAACTTTACGCAGCCGGAATGCAAGTTCTGCCTTTGTTCCATGGATTGAAGCATTCCTTTTCTTCAACTCATCCTTCAGCTGGGTCTGGCTGAGATCACTAATATTTACTGTCTTGACCATTGTTTCAATAATCCCACTTCTGACACCACTGTAACGACTCTTCGTTGGTTCTTTTCGATTATTGAGCAAATACGACAGTAAAAAGACGGATCTTGGTTAACAGAATCTCAAACTTTATTTGTCAACAAATTACAGCAGCTTCCGTTTTTCCTTACAATAAATTCCAGGGTCTCCAATTTATGTACAATAAACTTCGCCGCTTTTCCACAATTTGAATCAATAATATTCGGAATCGTAAAATCTGTATTTACTATTCACTAAGTTCAAATTCTGTCACTATTAGTACCCAGGCTCAAGTACCACCGATTATTCCTTAAACTTGCGAATATTTATAAACACTTTTAATTGCAAAAGTAAAACTGACTATCTGATATTTTTGTTCGCTTATTTATATCGAAAATAAATAAATCGAACTTCTATAATCCACTAGAAATCAATACTACGTAGTCCGTACATCTTGAATAGGCCACACCTGTTTTCATTCATACTTGCATTTGTATTAGCGAACTAAAATTTAATTTATGCAAAATGTATTTGTTAAAGGGAGTTAACTTTTGTTTCATCTTTGCTATAGAATGTAGAAAAAATTTAGGCGGAACGTATTGGTTATTTATGATTAATTTAAATTAACCCATTCTGGACGAATTTTATACAATATATATATATATATATATAATATATATATATATATATATATATATATATATATATATATATATATATATATATATATATATATATATATATATATATATATATATATATATATATATATATATATATATATATATATATATATATATATATTGTAATAATTTGGTCCCTTTTTAATTTGGTCTATTTTGTCTATATTTAAAAAAATTCTACTTGAAGCCGTATTTTTCATTTATCAAAGGCTATCTATAAACTAAAAATAAACCAAAATAGACCAAATTAAAAGGGTCGAGTCAAAATGTCGCAAAATTTTGCTGAACTTGACTGAAATTGCTTTTTAAAAAGTTCATTTAATAATAAAATATCTGATATTTAACATAAAAAAAAATCTGAATCTAAAAATCGCCATTTTTATAATTTTTATTCAGAACAAAAAAAAACTGATTCCCGACAGTCATATGCACAACGAATTTTATCTCTAAAACAAAAATGGTGCTAGTCCTAAACTTTCACAAGTTGTTAGATATAAAATAAGCTTCAATTTAGTTTAAAAAAAACAAAAAAAAAAAGGCTATGCCATCTTTTTTTCAATTACACCAATTTTTGCTTATCTTACACCGTTAAAAATTATTTCAAAAAAATAAAAGTGTACATTTTAAAAACTTTGTTCTAATACCTATCAACGACATATCATTTATGAAATCGATTGAGTAGTTTTTCTACAATCGCTCGTCAAAATGCACTCACATCACAAAATAACAAAAATTGAGGGGCACCCTGTGAAGACCCCTGGTCGAAAAAAAAATTCTAAGAAAAATTGTATTTTTTATTTATCAAAGACTATCTATAAACAAAAAATAATCAAAATTAAAAGGGTCAAGTCAAAACGATGTTGAATCTTCGTGAAATTGCTCATATATATATAATATATATATATAATATATATATATATATATATATATATATATATATATATATATATATATATATATATATATATATATATAATATATATATATATATATATATATATTATATATATATATATATATATATATATATATATATATATATATATATATATATATATATATATATATATATATATTATATATATATATATATATATATATATATATATATATATATATATATATATATATATATATATATATATATATATATATATATATATATATATATATATATATATATATATATATATATATATATATTATATATATATATATATATATATATATATATATATATATATATATATTATATATATATATATATATATATATATATATATATATATATATATATATATATATATATATATATATATATATATATATATTATATATATATATATATATATATATATATATATATATATATGTGTTACGTTAGTCACGTTACGTCACGCATCATATTAATCAAAAGCGTCAATTTATGAAAAACTAACAAATTTTTTAAAAATCTATTGGCTTTTTTTTAAAATACATTAATTACATTGAAGAAACTTATCAATAAATTTTATGTACATTTTCAACATCTAGAGAATTTTGGTTCATAATTTAGGTGTTAATTTAATGGTATAAAAAATGTTACGTTAGTCACATTTACATTTTATTTAAAAAATATGTAACAAATTTAATTTAAATAAAAATGCTTTCTGATTTAGATAAATAAGTTGGATTTACATTTAAAAAGTCAACAAGTGCTTAAAATAATCTTTACTGTGTTTTTTGTGACTTCAAAACGCCATTTTATTAATATCAAGTAATAAATTTGTTTATTCGATTAATTTATAAAAAAATTATCAATGGAAATATGGAGAATTATACAATTTAATTGATCCAAATATAGAATATGGAAATATTGTATATAGTGGCAATAATAATCAATCAGGAATTCATTTAATAAATCCACCGCAGACAAATTTGACAGAACATAAGGAAGAAATGATATTGGAAAATCAAACAAATAACTTAAAACAACAGAATATTGATGACATCAATCAACAAAAATAACTTAAGGTATTTATTATAAATATGCATATTAATTTTAATTTAATTATTACTTTTGGAATGTCAAGATAAATTAAGGAAATAGTAAGAGATTCTCAAATTCAGGGTCCGTGTGGAGATAATCTGTATGGAGGGAGTGACCTCCTTTGCTTAACTATAATAAGATGTGTTTGTGATCTGTATAGATTTAATAGTATACTGAACAGAACCATAGTAGTAAAGGTCCAATGGTTATACGTAGCGCCGAACAAAAAGGGACCCGTTAGGTCAACTACAGTTAGATTTCTCGTATTTTTTTTTAGATATATATATATATAAATAATTTGGTGGGAAAATATTTTCCAGTTTGGGCGTTGGCAAGCCGGTTTTTTTTTGAAAAAAACTTTTTTTTGTGGAACATTTTATATTATTATATTTATATATTTATATATTAATTGATTATTTCAATGCAGATTAATTAATATCTATATATAGTTTATTTTTCGCGTCGGTTTATTTAGCTAAATTTTGTTAAAAAGCTAGAGGAAAAAATAAAGGTTTAGTTTCTAAGGTGTTCATGTGTATATTTATCATAAGTACTCTAAATTTATATTTTCAAAAATTTAAAGAATTCCGCGTTTCTCTTTGTAAGTTTTAGGATAAACCAGTTGTGGTTTTTTTTTGGTAATAGGGTGGTGGCAACCGGTTTGGGCCGTGGTTGTCAATCAGCTTTTTGTTTATCTTGAAATAAACCAGTTATTGGTTTCGTTTTGGTTTTGATTAGGAAATTATATATTTTGAATTTTGATAAGAATGTATACAATTATGAGGGGTCAGGGGTTGATAAGGAGGCCCCTGTTCCTCATTGTATAATTAGTTAAGACTAATTTTTTATTTTGAAAAAAACCGTTTTGGGACAGCAATTTTTTTGGAGATTGTTTTTTGTGCTGTCATTTGCTTTTAGTAATACTAATTGTTTTTTTTATTTGGAAAAAAGAAAACCGTTTTGGGGAAGCAGTTTTTTTTTGAAATTTTTTTATGCTACCATGTACATATTGTACATATAATTGTTTATATATTGTACATATTTTTGGATGATGCAATTAATTTATATATGAAATTAATTGTATGTTTTTTTGATTATGGTTAGATTTAGTAAGTGTTTAGCTGGTTTTTTTTCAATGCACTCATACGCGATCCCCATATTCGTCATTGGTTTAATGTGAGTTACAATTTCGAGGTATTGATTTATGTATTATTCACACTATAGAATGGATGTCAATAGAACATGTCTCATTACAGTTCTATAAACTTTTGAACTTGTACGGAAATGTTGAAATATTTTTATTTTGGCTAATATAATGTTCATTTTTGGCCAAAACGACTTCTATTGCAGTACGCCTTATTAGATTTTATGATTTGTACATGAATTATTTTGTGTATCTCATATATATATACAAAATAATTTATGTCAAACCTGAAAGTCTAGGTAGGTTTCCTATTGCAACACAATTCGTTTGGCGAAAGAATTTTTTGTGGTTAAGTCATGTTTTTTAGGAGTTTTAGGATGTTATTGACGTAATAAAGGTTAACATTGACCAAACAGTTTTTCAACAATTTTATATAAGTTTAAATCTTTCGTCACTACTATCAAAGTATTATTGGTCTATGTTTATGGAAGTACATTGAAAATAATTAATTCCCATTAGCTTTATAGAGTGAGCCGGATCCAGATCAATATCTTCACATTTGTCATCATATTGATCCGCTGACGTAGGTATACATATCTCGTATGAGTCCATTTTAGTTACCATTTTTAAAATTATTTTTATTGCGATTAATTTAAAAAGTGGGATGGGTATGGAAGTAATTATTTTTAGCTAACATTTATTTTTGTTGGTTGTTTTGAATACAATAAGTAAAGCGAAAAATTTGACCTGAACAAATATATTAGAGGTAATAACCTAAAAATTAGTGGGCTTGGTTTTGAATTTAAAATAATCGTAATTTTTTTTTAAATTACCAATTTATTATTTAGTCTGAAGATTAAATTTAATTAATTTCATGTAAAACTTTATTAACACATATTATGTATTTCATGTTTCGATTTAGCATTTTTAAATAAGAAATTATTTAGATTATGGATAAGTTATATAGTATTTAGGTTTATTGATTCACTTTCTCAGCGGTAGGCCTAAAAAGCCATCCATGGGGCTTATCCCTTTAACGATGATGACGTTCTTAGATCGCCTATGACCATCGGGGTTATGCGATCGAAGAACATTGGTTTCTTCTCTTCATTCGGCGAGGAAGTTCTCAGGGACGAGGAGTGGTGTTGCTGTGTTTGTACTTAGGTGCAAACCAGCAGTACCATTCTTTGCTCAGAGGCTTCTTCGGTGTAATGAAGAGAAGAACCAATTGTACTTTTGCTTTCAGGATCAGAGGCTTCACCTCATACAAATTCATATTTTTCCATTTTTCCACTTAGCTTTTACAATAGAACAATTTTTCATAGAGTTTAAGATTTGAAGTCTGGTGCTCGGGAGCGTTCTACAACTTTCGCATTAGGTTTAGTTGTAATTTATTTGTAGGTTAAACAAGCACAACTGGGTCAGTAGAAATGGACCTAGTGTCTAATCGTGACAGTTGTGATTGTTTTATTAGGTTGGGGAGAAACTGTTCTGTAGAATCTGGTCGTTAGGGGCTTTTCTAGTCAGTTCTCACATGCATGGTTGGAGTGGGCTCGCGAACGCGATATTTTAAATTTAAACAATATGGATATTGTAGCCATACTTACTTTTTAAATTGTCTCCAGACGAATCTTGATTTTGGGAATCTCTTATATTATTAAATAAAAATAAAATAAATCAAACAAATTTTTCAAGAATTAAATAAATAAAATTTTTATTAAATAAAGTAAATTTTCGTAATTAAATAATTTTTATTAAATAAATAATTTTTTAAATTTAAGTTAATTTTAGGTAACTAAATAAATAAATTTTGATAATTAAGCTTTACGTCAAGATATAAATAAATATTTTTTATTTTTTAAAAAAAAAAAATAAATCAATATTTCAAAGTTAGGACGGTGCATCCAATAAATAAACATCCTTTCTGAATAATTTTCATTGTTTCAATTTTTTTAAAAATAAATAAATATATTTTAGGGGTGCTATCGTCAATAACTAATTTTAGGTATATATAGTTATTTCAGTATATCTGAAATTAAATAAATAAATTATATTTTTACATATACAATATTACAATATTTTGGGAACTTTTGTAAAAGATTCAGTAAAGATTGGCGGCGACAGCGGTTTTTTTTGTTCTTGTACAAGGGTGTTTTTACAAAAGGTTTTTGTGTTTTTTTGTATCGGGGTGTCCATGGTGCTGACGTTCGGATGGATGGTCGGTCTCAATGCTCAGTGAAGTTCTTAAGGACTTCATGAGTGTTGGAACCGGTCATCGGTCTTGACGCCAGTGACTGTGGGTATCTCGATCCCAGATACAGTTTAATAGGTGGAAGTAGTTCGGTGGTTTTCTGTCATGGAGGGGATGGCGACGTTTTTGTGATTTCAAGAGTAGAAATCTTGGTTTCTACCTTGAATTCATGGTGTAACGATCGCAATAATCGCAGAACAATAATAAAATCAAATTCCTCCTTGTTTTCAATTCAATAGAAATGTATTACATTAATTTCCGTTTATTTTTACATTAATAGTACTTTTAAAATTTTCCCAACTTAACTGCTAATTGATTTTGAATATATTATAAAACGCCAACGAACGTACTAAATTTTTATTTCCAATACTAATGAACAGATGTCGTTGTTAATCATTGCTGAATTTTAAAAAAAATTACCCGATTTTGTTTTGACATCATAAGATGGCAAAAGCAAAATCACATTTTTGCAATTTTTAATTTGAAAATTATTCATTCCATTTTCTGCTTTTAAAAAAAGAAAACGTTCAATTTTTATTTGGATTAAACATTAAATAAAACAGAAAAAAAGAGTCTATATAAAAAAAAATATATATCCATGAGTGATGTTGTGATATAATAAATTGTGATTTAAAATTAAATTAGATTTTAATAATAATATTTACATAAATTTGCCACAATTTAATAAATGAATGGTTATTAAAGTATCAAAGAATTTTTTTTGCTGAGATACAAGAAGAATAGCGCGTCTTTATATTTTTACTTGATTATGCTGTGTTTTTTGTGACTTCAAAACGCCATTTTATTAATATCAAGTAATAAATTTGTTTATTCGATTAATTTATAAAAAAATTATCAATGGAAATATGGAGAATTATACAATTTAATTGATCCAAATATAGAATATGGAAATATTGTATATAGTGGCAATAATAATCAATCAGGAATTCATTTAATAAATCCACCGCAGACAAATTTGACAGAACATAAGGAAGAAATGATATTGGAAAATCAAACAAATAACTTAAAACAACAGAATATTGATGACATCAATCAACAAAAATAACTTAAGGTATTTATTATAAATATGCATATTAATTTTAATTTAATTATTACTTTTGGAATGTCAAGATAAATTAAGGAAATAGTAAGAGATTCTCAAATTCAGGGTCCGTGTGGAGATAATCTGTATGGAGGGAGTGACCTCCTTTGCTTAACTATAATAAGATGTGTTTGTGATCTGTATAGATTTAATAGTATACTGAACAGAACCATAGTAGTAAAGGTCCAATGATAATACATTATTAACAGCTAACTAATCCGCCGATGTCACCAATGTTACGTTTTTCTAATCATACTTCGAATTGGCATTACTCTCAATTCGATAATTGTAATTCCCAATCTCTTTCTGAGATCGATCACTGATTAGTAAGCAAACGCACCAGGTTTTATTAAGTATTCAACCCTTTAATTGTTCCACAACAACAGGAAACAATACAGCAAACAATATTCCTAACTAGAATCTTCTTTTAACAGCTTCAGAAACTTGAACGGTCGATTGTAGAAATTTCCAGTTCACAACGTTGAAAATAATACACAAAATATTTCTACTCAATAAAACTTATAACTTTATTACACTTATAACTTTACACAAAACTAATTTAAAGATCACTTTTATAATTTTAACTTCACTATCGCAGGTTTAAAATAAAACTAATTAAAAATTACAAAAGGTATTTTTCTTATATACCTTCTGCAATACTTCTAGATAATTCGACATCACTTTCCAGAAACCCTGAGAAAACATTAGAATACTCGATTATTTTACGTTATGTTGATTTGATTCATAAAATCGTTTACGTTGACCCTATTTCTAAGAAGAGACAACAACAACAATATTCATTTCATTAATCTGTTTTAGTATTTTGTTGATTTGATTTTCCTAGAAGTAACCGTAATCGTCTAGATTTTTCTGTAATCGTAACAATACATATTAAGAAGTTTCCACCTTATGTCCAACATACTAATTTATGTGGTATTGTTATATAAACATACATACATACATATATATATATATAATATATATATATATTAGACTGGTCGTTAAAAACTAAATTTTCCGAGACGCCCCCTAGAAAAATTCTTTGGGGTCAAAAAACCACAACGGCATTATTTTTTTTTTTTTTAAATCAAAAGAACACGTGCCGCAAAATCGTCGAAGTTGATTTTTTGAAAAATTCGTAGATTTTTTCAAATATCTCATAAAATATGCAGATGTAAAAAAAAATCACTTAACAATTTTTGTAGAAAATTTAATTTTCTACAAAAAAGGTCCAAGTCATTTTTTCCCGAAAACGTATAGTTCTCATGATATTTTGAAAATGACCTTGTAAGTTTTCGTAATTTTAAAAAAACATAAAAAATAAAGATGACGAAAAAGTCCTAATTTTCTTCTTATGCTATAGAATGAAATGTATAAAAAAATAATCGTGACAAAAAAAATTAAAATTAGTACTTTTTCGTCGAAATTTTCATCATTTGGTTTTACGAGTTTCGAAGAATTTCAAGTTTTATTTTAAAATATCTTCAGAAATATAGGTTTTAGGAAAAAAATGACTTGGAGCTTTTTTGTAGAGAATTAAATTTCCTACAAAATTGGTTATGTGATTTTTTTTGACATTTGCATATGTTATGAGATATTAACAATTTTATCAAAAAATAAACTTCGACGATTTTGCGGCACGTGTTCTTTTGATTTAAAAAAAAAAAAAATAGTGCCGTTGTGGTTTTTTGACCCCAAAGAATTTTTCTAGGGGGCGTCTCGGAAAATTTAGTTTTTAACGACCAGTCTAATATATATATATATATATATATATATATATATATATATATATATATATATATATATATATATATATATATATATATATATATATATATATATATATATATATATATATATATATATATATATATATATATATATATATATATATATATATATATATATATATATATATATATATATATATATATATATATATATATATATATTAGGGTGCTTTTTTTTTGGGCGACAATTCTTTTTTTCTGGTGCCCCACCAAAATTTTGTTGGAAATACCCAAGAAAACGTCCTCCAAAAATATTGTAACACTCTCTTTGGGAGGATTAATTCCAATCGGGATCGCCCATTAGCACTTCCTGATTTGTTTTGATTTAGGATTTTGCTCGGTCTTCCAGGATCTTCAATTGGCGATCGCAAGTGTACATAAAACAAGTGACAATTTCACCCTAAAAGTGCTATTAACAAAAAAAATTTATTGAGAGAAAAGAAAGGAAGAAAAGTACATTGCAGCTCCTCACGAATCTCTCTGAATCCACACAATTGCTATTAACTCCTATTTACCTCATTACACCTGCTTTTCTATCGCGATAAAAAATTATAAAACCCTTTCAGTTTTACTAAGAGAAATTTTGCAAAAAAAGATCACAGGAAATTATACGCAAAATTTATTATAATTTTCATCAAGCCTGATCAGAAAAAAATACACCAAGATCACTATTCATGTATAAATGCTAATCAAGAAAATCAGAATTGTTTAAAAATTTCAAGTAACTAATAATAAAAAAAACAATAAATAATAATAATAGCTTACATAATATTACATCATAGACATTGTTTCCTTTTCATTCCCTCTTTAGTCGAATCTTGTTGTCTTCTTTTTGTTTTTATTTATCGATACTGCTCAAATCAAAATTAATTCTTCCGCCAAATATACATCAAACATGGACTATCATTATTTATATCTATTCACATCCGGAACATCCCCAAATTTACTTTCTTTAAATGACGTTACTCCATATGCTCTTCGTTTATCTATTATCACATGTACTCCCATACGGATTTTAGCTTTTATGTAATGTGACCAAACTGCTTATAGTATTACACATATTATATTTGTCAAATCAAATTATATTCTTCAAACTTTATGACTATTTTTATTTGTAAAATGAAACATTTATGCGAATTTATTTATAGTGTCTATATAATTTTATTTCAGCACAGAGTTATTTACAATATTTTTACATTTCAACACTGATTCATTTTAAAGTTTTTATATAGCTTATATTTCTATATACAAAAAATTTACTTTTCTTTATTTTTACCTAATCGGTAACTTGAATTCAAAAGTTTTTCATTTAAATTTTCACCCCTGTAGCACAGGTATACGACATTCCCATAACAGAATATTATATATCACTAACATATTAATTTAAGGACTATTTAAAAATTTACAAATTATATGTAATATCACTAATGTATTTAAGCGAAACATTTCGCAGATTTCTTTATTTCTGAAATCTTTAATTTTATGTACCATTGATTACTAATTACTATACATTTAAAATCACTAACATATTTATGCGAAACAATTCGCAGATTTTTAATACTTGAAATCATTAACTAATTTATGTAAAATAGTTTACTGATTATTATCCATTTGAAATCACTAACACAATTTTTTATGAAATTACTCACGGATTCCTTTGTATTTCAAAATTATGGCGTCTGTCCACAAAACTTGGACATACGATTAAAAGTAAATCTGACCTCGCTTAAAGAATTAATCGTCTCCTTTATAGTCAAAAAAAAATTCTACTACTTTACGTTTTCAATCATGTAAAGACTTCCGGGTTAGAACATTCTCGAGAGTTTACATTACTTTTTCTCTTACTTTGAAAAAACAAAATCAAAAAATCGAGCAGTTAATTGATCGAGTGTCAAAAATAGATCAAATTTTTCTATTGTGGGCAACACGAATTGTCAAAATAAAACAAAACAATAAATCAATTAAAGTTTGTTTTGTTTTGCGTTTTAAATTCTTTTAGAATCCCGGTTTATTAAAAATTAAAATATTCTTTTGTGTTGTTGACTTCAAATATGGGTAATTCTTTAAACCATATTAAATTCCTAATAATAATTTGTCTATATTCTTAGATAATTAAGTCGATTAATAAAATTCATGGTTTTTCAATTATCTCAAATGATGGTAAGTTAACGTTGAAAAATTAATATTTCTAGAACCAGAACTAGTCAAAATCATTGGTTTCTTTTTCTATTTAAAGATTTCGTTTCTATGTTATCACCAACAACAAGCTGAGTAAGATTTTTAGTACTTCAGGGATACAATTTAATATTCAACTCCATCCAGACGATGGTCAAAAAAACTATAGAAGATCGATGAAAACATAACCCTGTATTTTTATATTGTACACTGGAAAACTAATAAAAACAATAATTATGCAAAAATGATACAAGATTGTCTGAGTTGATGAGAGCAAATTGTTATGACTGATCTCCAATTTTTGTTTCTTTTTCTTAGGAAGCTTTTATTAGACAGGTATATCTATTATCTTATTTTGGTGCTTTTAGGTTCAAACTGCAATATGAGTCAACGTCAGTTAATCAATTGTTACAGGACAAGTTCCTTAGAAACATCGTTTATAATGAACTTGAAAAGACATCCGTTAAACGAGAGCATAGTGAAGGTTCCTATTATTTACAAACATCCTAACAATTATACTGAATTTTCCATACGTTCATTCACGCACATCCTTTAGGTTATAGATTCCTTTTCGTTTGGTCACCACGTCTTCCAATTCTACGAGCGAGTTGCCTACCAACCGAGTGATTTTAGCTTCAAGGAATTTCGGTGACAATTTTGCAGATACTTTCTTCCCAGCATCGCTCAAAATAAAGTTTCTGCGATAAACAACATCTCCGACCTTAAATTTGGGTTCTCTCGATCTCAAGTTGTAACGGTTCGCATTGTTTTTAAACGCTTTCGTTATTTGCTCTTTCAATTTTTCTCTAACGACAGAAAGATGATCATTCTGAGATATTTCTTCAACAGGTTCTTGCAGACAATTTAAAGTTCTCAGCAAAGCATAGGTAGACCCATGAGAGATCATGCTTAACCCAAACAAAGCATAGTATGGAGAACAATTAACTGAGGTGTGAATCATACTACGGAGAGCGGCATTAATATCATTTAAGTGAAGATCCCATTTAGCATGATCTTCTTTCAGATACGCCCTTATCCCAGACAGAATAGTTCTATTCACTCTCTCTGATGCATTCGCTTGCGGAGAGTATAAGGCTGTTCGAAGATGTTGAATTCCGAAACTAGATAAGAAACGTTTGAAGCATAGCGAAGTGAATTGCGTACCATTATCAGTAATCATTATTTCGGGACATCCAAATGTGAGTATTACGTGGGTTTGTATCAGCTTACATATAGGTTCTGAACTTAGACTACGAAGCGGAAAGAGAAAAGAGAATTTCGTTAGGTGATCCAGAATTATGAGGATTGCAATATTCCCAGATTTGGATCGCGGATATGGACCTAATATGTCAACATACAGTCTCTGCATGGGACGCTCAGATTGAGCTTGTGAGACCATTGGAGCCCTGAGAGTTTGGTTTGAAGCTTTGATCTGTTTACAGACTTTACAACCAGCTATTCGAGATTGAACCTGCGAGAGCATCCTAGGCCAATAATAAAATCGCCTTAAATGGTGTAGGGTTTTTGCGACGCCTGGATGAGCAGAAGTCGGGAGTTCATGTGCTTTAGTCACTAAGCCATCAGTTAACTCTTCTGGGACCCATAGTTTCCATTGTTCGCCCTCCATACAAGAAGAAAAAGTGACCTTTTTATATACTTTCTCGTTCAATACTTTTATATCTGGCAAAGAGAAACTTCCATCTTTCACAATCTGAATTAATTTTAGGTATTCTGCAGATTGAAAGGAAGATGAGTTCAGATCTATTTCTTGACGATCGTACGCAGTCAGCGCATCTACACAGGGGATGCGAGAAAGCGTGTCTGGAACAATATTTAGACTTCCTCTCCTGTATTCGATTTCAAATGGATATCCTTGCAGCTTCAGGCTCCATCGCGCTAACCGGCCTGTCAAATCGGTTTGCTGCATTAACCACTTCAATGATGCGTGGTCAGTAATAACTTTGAAAGGGTGAGCTTCAATATATGGTCTAAACTTTTTGATTCCCAAGATAACTGCTAAACACTCCTTCTCGCTCACCGAATAATTGCGCTGAGCTGCGTTCAATTTTTTTGACATAAACGCTATGGGGTGTTCCACGTTTTCATCATCAAGCTGAGTCAACACACAACCAATTCCCTCATTACTTGCGTCACATTGTAAGGTGAAGGGTCTGGTAAAATCTGGGTTGGCTAATATTGGGGCAGATGTCAATGCTCTTTTAATAGTGTCGAACGCTACATCAGCTTCATCGGTCCATTGAAATGTTTTTGGAGTCGTCTTTAATAGATTCGAAATCGGAGATGTGATTGATGCAAAATCTGATATAAATCGTCTATAGTACCCAGACATGCCTAGGAAACGTCTGACTTGTCTAATCGAAGTTGGGATCGGAAATTCTGCTATAGCTACCACTTTGTCTGAATCAACCCTGATTCCATCCTTATCTATGACGTAACCCAGGTACTTCACCTCAGGTAACAAAAATTTGCTCTTCTCTATGTTGATCGTAAGATTCGCTTGTTTTAAATGTCCGGCAATCTCTTCTAAGGTGTGAAGATGGGATTCGAATGTAGGCGTTACAATTAACAAATCATCCAAATATACGAACACTTGAGTTTTCAGATTTGGAGGGATTACTCGATCCATGAGCATAGTCATCGTCTGTGCAGCATTGCAAAGACCAAAAGGCATTCGTACATACTGATACAGGGGTCGCCCTGGTACCGTAAATGCCGTTTTTTCACGAGAGCTGAGTTCCATGGGGATCTGCCAGAACGCGTCTTTGAGGTCCAAGCTGGATATATATCGTGATTTAGGTAGTCGACTTAGTATACCTTCTATTTGAGGAAGAGGGTAGGCTAATGGTTTCGTAACTTTATTCACCTTACGCGAATCCAAGCATAAGCGCACCTTCCCTGGTTTCCTAACAAGCACGACTGGTGAGCTCCACGAGCTGGTTGATTCCTCGATTATACCTAAGGCCAACATCCGGTCTAACTCCTCTCCCATCAACTTCTCAATTGCAGGTGATATCGGGTAGTGTCGCTGTTTCACTGGTAGTGCTGCACCAGTATCGATAACGTGCTCTAATAAATGAGTCCTACCTAAACCTAGCTTCGAGAATGACGGAATGAGTTGAATTACTTTATCCAGCCGCTGTTGTTGATCTACCGTGAGACAGGATAGTATGTGACCTTCGGTCTTTATTACCAGCTGTTGGGTCAAAGGTTGATAAAGCTTAAAAAGCCTAAAGAAATCAATACCTAGGTATAGGTTTTGTGAAAGAGAAGGGACTACTACCAACTCCATGTTCTTTTGGATACCTAGAAATGAGACAACGGTAGTGAAGTAACCATAAATTTCCTGATTGTTGCCATCCGCCGTCTTCACTTGTCCTGTAGTGCGAGTTATACACCCCGGTGTTTTTACTAGCTCGTGAGCAAATGACCCGCCTATCGCGCTTAGAGACGCTCCACTGTCAAGGAGACCAAGTCGTTTCGAGTTTAGAATTTCAATTTCAGCATATGGTCTAGGATCATTTTCTACCGAAACAATAGATGACATAAAATTTGATTGGGTCATACGACGATTTTTACGATAACATTTTAATCTAGAGACCGAACGAGCACGGCGGTGAGTTTTCCGTATCTCACTAATCCCAAGACGAGTTTTCACGGCGGTGTATTCCTGTAGACGCTGAAAAGGAGTTTTCACAACAGGATCAATTTTAGACGAATTTAGGGTTACACTACGCTTAAGAATTTGCACTGATGTATTAGAACTGGGAGAGCAATTCATATCAGCGCCCCGCGGCTCATCCGTTTTGATAGTGGCATCTTCGTCAGAGATGTCAGGTGACGGACTCAGTATTTTTACTGGATCACATTGGGTAGGAATTATTTCTGGGAGCGCGAGTCTTTGTTGACCACGCTCCCTTTCACATTTAAACGACACTTGTCGCATTTGAATAAGTATGTATCGTCCATGCCACAACCAAAACAGAAGAGTCGCAGAGGCTGTTTGCACTGGCGGAATCCATGTCCTTGCATTTTACAATTCCAGCAAGATAGAATTTTCTTTGTAGTATCAGGTACACCTTGGTATGCATGGAGTTCAGCTTTTGGAATCCCTAAATGTGCTAATTCAATAGGAAGTTCGTCTATCAATGGTTCATCTCCCTGCAAATCATCGGATGGAAGTATTTCGGCCACTCCCGATTTACAGGCAAAAGTACGAGGTGTTGAAACTGAGGACCACAACTTCTCACGGCGTCTACACAACTCTCGGAGTTGGTCGATGGAGTTCACATTCACATACAACAGTTCTTTGCGAATTTCAAGCTTGAGATTGTTGAGGAGAATATTCAATAAGCTCTGATCAGTTAATGGTATGCTGAGTTTATCAATGAGGCGACGTATATCATCATACATTGCGTCGAAGGTTTCAGAGGTTCGCTGTTTTCTAGCCCTAATCTTATCTAGCACTTCATCATCCGTGTCTTGCTCACCAAACTCAAGCCTTGCTGCTGCACACAATCCTTCCCATGATATTCGAGGTGTTCGATGGTGATATCGCCAGTACCAATCTGCTGCTTTATCCTTGAAAAGTAAATGTGCATGTGAGACCAGAATATCTTCACCAATGAATGATAAATTGTTCAACACTCGTATTCTATAGATGAACTCTTCAATAGTAAGTCTATCAGACTTCCCACTGAAGGTTACATGCCAATTGCAGATGGTTTTTGCATTTCGTTCATTGATTGCATGAGTTCTCGAAGCTACTGGGTTGTGAACTGAAAATGAACTATTGCTGTTCCGATTCTGATTAGGTGGACTTGGTAGAGAAGCAAAATTTAACCGTTGGCGTGGAGGTGACTGCAATTTGCTGTTATGTGTCGACATATCAACGTCTGCTCTCATGATCTCTTTCAAAGTTTGGTGGAATTGATCCTCCGTACTGACCTGATGGTGTTGATTGATATTCGTTGACTCAAAGACGGGCTGCCTGGGCACATTAAATGGGGATTCGCTTGGAATGATGATGTTGGCACTAGCTGCTCCACCCAGGTTAAGACGTTTGTTTGCCGTTTGAGAACGTGTTTTAGGCTTCGAAACTGCACCTGTTGAATTACCAACTATACGTAAGTCTAGTATTCGCAGTCTCTGTTGACAATTTGGACAGGTTCGGTTGCTTTCAAGCCAGCCTGATACACAGTTTTCGTGGAACAAATGTTGACATGGGGTGGTAACAATTGGACGAGAAGAGCTAAGTTCCTCTTGACAAATGGAGCACACTCCTTGGCGTTCGTTCACCGTAGTTCCTTTCTGGACCGACATTGTTTGGATTTGTGAAATAAAATAAGTAAACTACTCTATTGCAAAGCGAGGGATAAATTTTAAAATGGTTTTACTTAAGAGTACAAACCGATAAGTCGTGCTGCGAACAACACTTGAGCTTTATTTAGGGACAAAGACTCTAAAATTCCCAAATGACAATACTAATTACTATAGTTATAAAGTTGAATGTGGGTTCTACACCAACGTTCGCTTCAACTGAAGTTGTAAAATTCTGACTGGCGTGTACCACCTATCTACTCAGATTTGTTAAAAAGACTTTTTTTTTGTTTTTCAAATTTTGTTTCTTTTCCTATTTCATTAGGAAAAATCTACAGTGTTTCAACAACTCAATACCGAAGAAACTTTATGATTTTGACTAGGTCTTTACAATTCAGTATTAGAACTTTTAATAGTGAAAATATTTCAAATTGTATATCAAATTTGAATTAATTTATTTATATTATTTAATTATATTTGAGTGTATTCAAGTTCTTTATATAATCAATGAAGTTATTTAATTTTATATCAAACTTAAGTTGGTTAAATTATTTATATTATTAATATTTATATTGCTTCAATTCAATCTTATATAGTATGCAAATAATTAAATTCAAGTTAATTAAGTTATTTAGTTATCTAGTACTTTATTAAATTCAAGCTCGTTGAATATTATGAAAATAATTTTTATTTAAATTTATTATCTAAGTTGTATCTTATTAGATTCAAGCCTGTTGAATATTATTTATAAAAATAAATCTTATTCAAATTTATATCGTATGTAGACGATTGAATTAAAATTAGTTCAAATATATATAGTTAGCTTTGCTTAATCAACTCACTTATCTATTCAATCAACAAAAAGTATTCAGAAAATATTTCGATTTCAAGCAAGTGTTTAGATTCATAGGACTCGTATGGCTGCTATGCGATTTCAAATGCAAAAAAAATTAATATTGACGATGAAAGATGTAATTATAAGGCGGAATTAGACTCGGCTTCTGTCACATTTGAAGGCAGGGTAGTCTGACTATAGCTTTTACTTTCCAGCCAAGTGTCAGGTATTCCAGCTCCTGGATTCTTTGTGATCGATGTTAGTTGCAAATGTTATTCGAGCTAAGGTAAGCGTTATGCTAGGCCAATCCTTAACGACGTGAATTAATAGAGAATTGTGGCCTACAATTTTCTTCTTCACTCCTCAAAAATTAACCACCAAGACGAACAACATTAATAAATATTTTTCACTGAGAAAAAGGTGCGAGTTTGTGATTATAATTGACTCGGACATGACAGTGTGCACAATCAGTCCTAATTGGCTGGGCTGGTGATGGTATACTTAACCATCATTTCAGAATCCTAGGCCCAATCAGTGCTGGCAATGTTAGCTATCTGCACTAATCAATCATACCACTGAACTGAGGTATGCGGGTGCGTAAAGCCCGTTGGAATGTCCGCTAATGTATGATTTTCCACCTCTGCATGCATTGGTTCAACTAATAATTAATTATTTTACATTTCAAGTAATCGGAAAAAATTCCAAAGATACTTCTTCTTTTTCAGGTCCCTGTTTCGGCGCCATTTCTGTAACACTCTCTTTGGGAGGATTAATTCCAATCGGGATCGCCCATTAGCACTTCCTGATTTGTTTTGATTTAGGATTTTGCTCGGTCTTCCAGGATCTTCAATTGGCGATCGCAAGTGTACATAAAACAAGTGACAATTTCACCCTAAAAGTGCTATTAACAAAAAAAATTTATTGAGAGAAAAGAAAGGAAGAAAAGTACATTGCAGCTCCTCACGAATCTCTCTGAATCCACACAATTGCTATTAACTCCTATTTACCTCATTACACCTGCTTTTCTATCGCGATAAAAAATTATAAAACCCTTTCAGTTTTACTAAGAGAAATTTTGCAAAAAAAGATCACAGGAAATTATACGCAAAATTTATTATAATTTTCATCAAGCCTGATCAGAAAAAAATACACCAAGATCACTATTCATGTATAAATGCTAATCAAGAAAATCAGAATTGTTTTAAAATTTCAAGTAACTAATAATAAAAAAAACAATAAATAATAATAATAGCTTACATAATATTACATCATAGACATTGTTTCCTTTTCATTCCCTCTTTAGTCGAATCTTGTTGTCTTCTTTTTGTTTTTATTTATCGATACTGCTCAAATCAAAATTAATTCTTCCGCCAAATATACATCAAACATGGACTATCATTATTTATATCTATTCACATCCGGAACATCCCCAAATTTACTTTCTTTAAATGACGTTACTCCATATGCTCTTCGTTTATCTATTATCACATGTACTCCCATACGGATTTTAGCTTTTATGTAATGTGACCAAACTGCTTATAGTATTACACATATTATATTTGTCAAATCAAATTATATTCTTCAAACTTTATGACTATTTTTATTTGTAAAATGAAACATTTATGCGAATTTATTTATAGTGTCTATATAATTTTATTTCAGCACAGAGTTATTTACAATATTTTTACATTTCAACACTGATTCATTTTAAAGTTTTTATATAGCTTATATTTCTATATACAAAAAATTTACTTTTCTTTATTTTTACCTAATCGGTAACTTGAATTCAAAAGTTTTTCATTTAAATTTTCACCCCTGTAGCACAGGTATACGACATTCCCATAACAGAATATTATATATCACTAACATATTAATTTAAGGACTATTTAAAAATTTACAAATTATATGTAATATCACTAATGTATTTAAGCGAAACATTTCGCAGATTTCTTTATTTCTGAAATCTTTAATTTTATGTACCATTGATTACTAATTACTATACATTTAAAATCACTAACATATTTATGCGAAACAATTCGCAGATTTTTAATACTTGAAATCATTAACTAATTTATGTAAAATAGTTTACTGATTATTATCCATTTGAAATCACTAACACAATTTTTTATGAAATTACTCACGGATTCCTTTGTATTTCAAAATTATGGCGTCTGTCCACAAAACTTGGACATACGATTAAAAGTAAATCTGACCTCGCTTAAAGAATTAATCGTCTCCTTTATAGTCAAAAAAAAATTCTACTACTTTACGTTTTCAATCATGTAAAGACTTCCGGGTTAGAACATTCTCGAGAGTTTACATTACTTTTTCTCTTACTTTGAAAAAACAAAATCAAAAAATCGAGCAGTTAATTGATCGAGTGTCAAAAATAGATCAAATTTTTCTATTGTGGGCAACACGAATTGTCAAAATAAAACAAAACAATAAATCAATTAAAGTTTGTTTTGTTTTGCGTTTTAAATTCTTTTAGAATCCCGGTTTATTAAAAATTAAAATATTCTTTTGTGTTGTTGACTTCAAATATGGGTAATTCTTTAAACCATATTAAATTCCTAATAATAATTTGTCTATATTCTTAGATAATTAAGTCGATTAATAAAATTCATGGTTTTTCAATTATCTCAAATGATGGTAAGTTAACGTTGAAAAATTAATATTTCTAGAACCAGAACTAGTCAAAATCATTGGTTTCTTTTTCTATTTAAAGATTTCGTTTCTATGTTATCACCAACAACAAGCTGAGTAAGATTTTTAGTACTTCAGGGATACAATTTAATATTCAACTCCATCCAGACGATGGTCAAAAAAACTATAGAAGATCGATGAAAACATAACCCTGTATTTTTATATTGTACACTGGAAAACTAATAAAAACAATAATTATGCAAAAATGATACAAGATTGTCTGAGTTGATGAGAGCAAATTGTTATGACTGATCTCCAATTTTTGTTTCTTTTTCTTAGGAAGCTTTTATTAGACAGGTATATCTATTATCTTATTTTGGTGCTTTTAGGTTCAAACTGCAATATGAGTCAACGTCAGTTAATCAATTGTTACAATATGAGCCCTCAAAATTAATGTTTAGCACTCGGCCTCGGCGTTTGAATATTTTCCATACAAAATACATGTAAACTATAGTGTTTTTTAAAAAAAAAATTACAGCTCAGCGGCATTTTATACTATTTCAAAAAGGAAAAAAGCCACTAACTCAGGACTAAATTATCTACAAAAAGGCCTAAATCGATGTAACTGTAACTTACACCGGTGACACAGTACAGATCACTAAAGTCAGTTTTATGTGTTTTTCTTGTTCTTTTGTTTTTATTTCATAAATGGCTAAAGCTACAGGAAAATGTCAATAACAAAGTTGTAGTCAATTAAGTTTCCTACAAAAAACTCATAGTAACCGAATCTCTATGATTGATATTTCTCGAGATAATAAACTTTTATTATTTTAGAACTTGCGATTTTCATAAATTGATGACGAAAATCTCTTAAAACATCCATTTTAATAAAAGCTTATTATCTCGCGAAATATCAATCATAGAAATTCGGTTCTTTTGAGTTTTTTTGTAGGAAACTTAACTAACTACAACTTTGTTATTAACATTTTTCCTATAGCTTTAGCCATTTATGAAATAAAAACAAAAGAACAAGAAATTCACATAAAACTGACTTTAGTGATCTGTAGTGTGTCACCGGTGTAAGTTACAATTACATCTATTTAGGCACTTTTGTAGATAATTTAGTCCTGAGTTAGTGGCTTTTTTCCTTTTTGAAATAGTATAAAATGCCGCTGAGCTGTAATTTTTTTTTTAAAAAACACTACAGTTTACATGTATTTTGTATGGAAAATCTTCAAACGCCGATGCCGAGTGCTAAACATTAATTTTGAGGGCTCATATTTTAGGAGGACGTTTTCTTGGGTATTTCCAACAAAATTTTGGTGGGGCATCAGAAAAAAAGAATTGTCGCCCAAAAAAAAAGCACCCTAATATATATATATATATATATATATATATATATATATATATATATATATATATATATATATATATATATATATATATATATACATACATATACATATATACATACACACATATACATACATACACACGCACACATACATACATACATACATATCCATACACATATATATACACACACATATACACATATATACATACATATATATACATACACATACACACATACACATACATATACATACACACATACATACATACATGCATACATACACACATACATACACATATATACATATATTGATAATTCATATAAATATGTTATATATATTTTGATAATTCAAATATGGAATATATGTATAAAATTTGTTTGAACGATATCTTTAATACTTTAGACGTATTTTTAGACTTCCTTTCATTTATTCCAAATTACATAAAATTGATAGAAATACGAAAGATGTTTTAAGAAAGTTATATATAAACATTAAAAACTAGTTTCAATGTTTATATATACCTTTTGTATTATATTCTGTAGCTGTAAATCAAAGAAAGTTAATTAATTCGAAGTTCTATTTTCATTAAATTTATTAAAACTAAATTAAATTAATGCCAAATCTCAGCTAATCTCATATATGTATATATGAAAATTCAATTATTTCGAATAGCGAACCTAAGATATCAAACCATCAGTTTTTTTTTAAGAAACAAAAATGTTATCAATGTTTTTTAAGAATAATATTTCACACGCCATGACACCTTTTCAAGTTGACGAAATTTGTATCTTTATTTCTAATAAATCTGCATTTTCATTAATTATATTATGAAATTTAAACTAAAATACTCCATTTTATTTACATTCATTTATTCCTGGTAATGGCATTTTGGTAAATTTTTTTATTTTCTCTAAATCAACAAACAAAATTTTTTTTTTAATCAAAACAAGAAACACGAAATTCCAATTAGAAATGTTTATGTATATTCTCGAAATACTACAACAAAATTGACATTTGTTTTTTTTAATGTAAGAGTGTCCTCTTACATAATTATACCCAACTATAGGTGCGTTCGATTTGACTGAAACAACCGAAAAAACAACAACAATTGCATTTAATTTTTCAGTTGCTTCAGTTGTTTCAGTCAAATCGAACACGGCTTATATACCACGACTTGTTGATTAGATCGTTTCTTAATTTAACACTACAAAAATCAGATAAATTCTATAACCTTTTTAAAAATGTTAATAATTTTCATCGACTAAAATCACTACGGTTTAATTTCATTTTAATTTTAAATGAAAAAAAAGTAATAAAAATAAACAACGACACAACAATGTTGTATCGAATTGAAAACCATAAATTACGAGAATTTCAAGAGAGAAAAAAAATTATTTTCCTGATTTTTTCAATCTTTTAATTAGAAAAATTAAATTATTTTTAAAATACCACCATTATTATATATTATTATATATCATATATTATATATTATTGAAGCACTTGGTTTGAAACACATTTTAGATAACTTTTATTGAGTAATAAGACACTTTAAATATGGTAAATTATTAAAGTAAAAAAATATATATATATTTATCACGACGGAGAGTTTTATCCACGTCCATCTTCTTTAAATGCGCTCGGCTTTTTTCCTTCGCTTATGGATTTACCGTTTGTAACTTTATTTTAGTCGTTTATATAAAATTCTTAGGTATACACTTTTCAAGAAAGTATTTCAACATAATATTTTTATCAACGATCTGAACTTTTCTCTGCAGTATTTTATCGGAAGAAATTTTCAAAACATTTTACAATTTATGTTTTGATTTTTGGAATAGTAGATTTTTTTTAGTTTCCATTGCTGTTTTCATTGTATATACCAGGGTTCGCAACTGAATTTTATTGGCGTGCCGAAAAATTTTGTTTTCTAATAATCACTATTTTCGCGTGCCAATCCAATTATAAAATAGTACATTTTGCTACAAGAGATGAAAACGTTTCTTTTTCGAGAGTGACACTTTTGTTCATGAGACGCGTTAGCGTCGAGGGAGACAATTTCACGAACGTAAAATGTGTAAATAAAAATTCGTTCGTGCAAATTTTCTAGTCTTAGGAGTTTTTCGTATTTTTCCAACTGTAGCACAACGCAAAAAAATTGCCAGTCTGGCATCAGAGTTAATATCTGTACTCTCATCAACTGACAATGCAAACACTTCAACCGCATGAAGATCAGATTTTAACTGTTTAGAAATATTTTCACGTATTTTTATAAAATTTTTATAATCTCTTTCGGTATTTGCACTTAACTGCATACTTTGGCTACGGGTGAGAATTTTATCTTAACTTTCAAAATTTTTGAAAAGTGTTTCACTACAACTTAAAAGAGTTGATTTAATAAATCCGTATATGCTTTGCTATGTTTGGCAATATCTTTAAGACTTGCGGCGGTATTATTATATTAGAAGATTTAGTATATTTAGTAATTTTATTTGGTTGCGTTTCATTTTCATAAAACTTTTGTGAAATATGCTTTTGTATAAAATTAAATGGCACATTTACATCAGTTTTTTCCGGGAATACATCTATTATTCGAGATGAAAATTCGGTAATAATATTACTGTTGTATTTATGTAACTTACTGTTGTATTTATGTAATTGTACTGTTGTATTATGTAATTGTAAGTTATTATGAACAAAGCATGAAGGTGGTAGAAATAAACTGTCGTTCACAAAAGTTTGCCTCATAAGAATACATAAGAATTATCTTTGCAGTCCATCAGAATGCAAAAAATTCCTGCGGAAAACCTTTTAAAAATGATTTTCTGTAATTTCAAAAAAGGATGTGGTTCATTATGAATCTGTCGAAAAGTTGGACTTTTTTGTAACGCAACTTGTAGTGGATGCTCCGATAAAATGTTTCATAATATTGCTCCGATTTTAGATCAAGAAAAAGAGGAGATTGACAGTCATTAAAGTTCTCATGAGGATTCCATGTGCTAAATATAAATGAAAAATCATTTAAATTTAATGTAGTTAAATTAAAAAAAGAAAATAAATTTGTAATAACTTTATTTAATGTAATCATAATAGTGGGTGGTTTTAAGGGTTGAGATATGTGGTTGGGATCTTTATTTCGATCTGTTAAGATTTAATTTGTAGCTTAATAAGTTTTGACAATAAGGGGTAGTTTGTGCCCCTAAAACTAAAAGCGCGTAGGGTAGATTTTAAAATGAAGGGTATGTTGAGCTTAATTTCAAATTTTCAGACAAATCGATTCAGGCATTTCAGGCAAATCGATGCTGATTCAAAGAATTCGGAGGTTCCCTATTATTTTTATCGTCTTTTACTAGACTAACAGTAATATTTAACTTATTAAAAAATATCTGAAAAAATCCTTTCTTTATTATGATTCCTAAATCGTAAATTTAAACACAATTTAGGACACAATTTCAGAATGTTTGCCGTGCCAGACAAATTTTCAAACGTGCCAAGTCTGGCACGCGTGCCACGTATT